>JAHWFP010056179.1:68905-80570 GCA_023313725.1 Lithobius niger | reverse complement strand
CAGAATTTTCAGCTTTTCTGAAAGTTGTATCCCGAACTTTCCAAACGAACGTTAACCGCCCTATCCCCCCCCCCTTCCAATTAGTGTAGAAAGGGAATTATCATGCAGTTATACAAAAACAAAAAAATAGTGAGATTAGCACATGATACCCAGTACGTACTGGTATTACGTTATAATCGGTAGTTCTGATGATAATTGATAGTTCTGGATGAAATATTAAATATACACATTTCAAAACATACAACATACCAGGGTATTAGATTTTTTTTACAAAGAGAATGCTAAACAAAAGACTCCTGGGTTGACCTTTTCCACAGAGGTAGACTGTATCTTTGTTGGAAGGAAAAATCTTCATAAAAACCCAAAAGACGGATCAGGATCACCTCATCTGTCTTGTGTGATCACTTGGATCGTCTGATGCCAAACATCGTCCACACAGGGAGATAGTGTAGAGCCTTTGCAGAAGAATCATTGGTCCTTATAAATTTGGTGTACTTTCCAAAACAGGGTATGCGAGGGTCTCTTGAAATTGTACTCGACAGTAACAGCTTCAATCAGCAAAAGAGCATACATTTAATCTAATAGGCATTTAAATAGAAAAGTACCGCCTTACAGCATTGACATTCAAATGTTCCCTCCTTGGTTAATAGCCTATTTCATAGTGCAAGTCCCGTAGGGTTGTGCTCAATCGCAGAAGTCTAGAGTTCTTCGCAGCCATTTGTTTTAGCCGGTGAAGCAGGTTATGAACCGGACTTCATAAATATAAACACTGAGTTCAGGAACTGCCCAAACCAAATATGCACGTTCTTTCTCGGTAGTTCCAAAGTTCTACTCACAAGCAGTTAGCTTGCAGGACATGTAAGAAAGGATGCTCTTCTCCCCCGAAATCTTGGGAGAGCACTACACCCATACTGTGTCGCTACAATTGCACTGGATTGTGAAAGACTTGTTGAAATCCATGGCTCTAAGTACAGGTTTGGAGATCAATGCTGCCTTGAGTGTCTGAAAGGCTTATGTTTTTCCTCTGACCAGGTAATTGGGTAAGGCTTTAACTTCTTGAGACAATCATTGAGAGGAGAGATCAACTCTGAGCACGAGGGATGTACCTCCGGTAATAACCTACAAGGCCTAGAAATGAACGTACGTCAGTCTTGGACTTGGCTCTACTACCGTTATGAACAGCAAGAACTTTTATGTCCGAGGGAGAGCGAAATCCGTTTTCAAATTTTTGTCCCAAGTAGGTAGATCTGTTGCATGCCACTTGGCTTTGGCGCTGTTTTTACTGTGAGTTCAGCATTTTTCACTGCCTGGAGAAAGGTTTGAACATTGTTGAGGTGTTCGTCCCATGTCTCGCTGTCTATGTCTGTGTCATCCCTGGAATTGAGTAACAAACTCTTCCTTACCATCTCTTAACTTCTGGAAGCAAAATGGAGCTTTTTCATTCCCATGTTCATTATGAGAGATTCATACTTACCGTATTGTGTGATAATGGCGGATATTGTAGAAACCTGGGGTGTTAGGTTTGCTTGCCAAAACCCCCCTGTTTAAATCAAAGATGGACGTATTCCACTTAATAGCCTTTTCCAAACATTTCGCAATGTTAGCAACTGGGTAATCTTCAGTCTCGGTGTTGTCATTTAGTCCATGGTAGTCTGCCACGGGTGTTGACTTGGCGCCTCCTTTACAAGCAATAATCATGGGGTTAATACGGGGGATCAGACTTGCTGAGAAGTCCCAACTATATCATTTGCCAAGGATTGGCGAATAGTATAGATTTTCTCATTACCGCGTTCGTAATAGTTATTTGGTTTGGTTTGTTTTCTAAGAGATTAATATTGTGAGTTATGACACGAGCGTCTGGGTAGTGTCAGCAAGTCTTGATTTTAACTTGGAGAAATGTCTCCAACTTTCTTGAAGGAAGTTAGGGCTTCTTTGCAACATTTTAGAGTTTTCCTCTGTCTCTCTGCAGAGTAGGAATGATTGCAAGTCCCTTCATGATGACGTTTACTTGTTGATTGTCGCCACCTTGATGGTGTTCGTCGTCGTTTCCATCTTCCGCATGACATTGCGCGTCAGTTGGGCGATAAGTCTGTCCTCCTGTCCGGTGTTTTTAAATTTTTGCAGGAGGTGCAGATATATGACAAGATTTAGATTAGGGGTTTGAGTAACATCTCTGTAATGTGTGGTGCAGTGGCAACCCGGACCACTGCACTGTGACTGAGGTTGGCACTAATGGCCAAGTTGTCGACGCGCCATTGAGCTTCAATCCCCCCCTCCTCATGATGACGTAGGGCTTCGTTAGGTACATGTGAGGAGCTATTTCTCTTTTACGGCCTTTGGGTTTCTACACTAAGGAGTTAGTGTCAGATAACCTCTTTAGACTACACTGGGTCCTTCACAATAAACTTCGAGTTTATTTGCTCTTGAAGGCTTTAAGAATTGCTCTTTATCACTTTCTTTGAACTTTCGTTTGATTCCAATATGGTCATAGTACTGTTTGTTTCCAGTTGCCCTTTGTAGATATTGCAAGGTAGTTTCACAAGAGTAAATGAACCTCTGCAGAAGCTCAAGTATGTGGTCCAACACAGTATGGTGGACGCCTGCTAGGTTTATGGCTTATTCCTAAGGAAGGAAAGAGATAACCTATACGAACGAGCGACTGGAAACGGCCAACAATTAACAACCAAAAGATTTAGCGGGGAATGCAGATTCTAGGGCTGCGTCCTGGAAACTAAACAAGACGCGTACAGCATTACATGCAAGAATATTCCATCTTTGGTACCATTTCTTGCCGCTAGACGACAGTGACATTTCGCTGAACTAGTTAATCTGTATTTAGTAATGTCCCATGAATATACAAATAGTCGACTCCAAATGAAAAAAGGATATTACATGTGTAAAATTCCAGAGTTAACCTTCCATTGACAATGGTATCTTCTAGCAACGTTATCTGTCTAAGTGCGATGCTACGGGACTATCATCTCTGCGGAACCATCGTCGTAGCCTCATTTTTCTGAGGCGATTAGGTTCTTCAGATGTGTAAAATAAACAGAAGGTTGCCTTTATTTTCGTACGCTGTAAATCTTAAAACTGATGCAAACATCAAACTCCAGAAATGTATAGGTATTACGCAATTTTTTCAAACTTTTGTCTGCATCGGAATATATTTAACAGTCTGTGTTAAAGTTTAATTGACACCATACCTGATTGAAACCGCCGGACTTTACCCTACTCGTCTGCGTAGCGACTTGGTTTGAACATATAACGGTCATTGTGTAGTTAGGTACGAAATTAAATTGCGTCTTCTTTCCTTTCTTTGATAGAATTTAGGGTATTCCTAGCTGTCGAAGCGCCAGAGCGAGGCCTTAAGCCTTAATCCCACCCCCACCCCCTTAACCAATCGTCTTGATGTTGTAAATTTGTCCATTCAATCAGTAATTGTCATTGGCTATTAATCTCACTGTCCAGCAGCTTTAGACCTTAGACCAAACACTTTGGCCAGTTAAGTGCTCCGATGGATGAGTAGTCGCTTGACCACACAAAATCGTTAAGAACCATGACTGGAGCTCTCGACACAACAACAACAACAAGAGGGGGAGGAGGGTGCAAAGCTGTCTCTGGAGTGACCTGTAAACGTTGCAAGGGGAATGGACGGGCAAAGTCCATGAACTAAGATGGATGAATTGGGAGGGAGTTGGAGGCTATTACCCTAGGGCTGCCCGTTAGGCCCTCAGACCCGACCGCTGACTGATGGATGGCTGAAAACGGGTTCTCCTTCTTTTCTTTTATTTATTTTTTTTCTGTGACGACAAGAATATTTAAAGGGGGACGAATGGAGTGTCCGGCAAGAGCTGACAGGCCGTGATTCATCGGGACGAGGCGTCTCGAGGGAGGCCGGAAGTCCCAGGAAAGCCGCCATGATGGAGGAGGAGAAGCGGCGAAAATGGACGTCTTGTTTCAATGGCTGTCCTGGTGAAGTAAAGCTCCCCATTGGTCGATGACATCGACACATCTTCTCCGGCGTTACATACGTCACAAAACGGAACAAGATGGAGAGTCGTTAGAGAGAACGTTAAAGGGGAGAGTTCTGGCAAATCACTCCTCCTGGCATTACAATAACTGGAAATTTTTAAACAGCATAAAAGAAAAAAAAAGAGCATTTAAAAACCGACGCAAACTGCATTTTTGTAAATTGCAATGTGCCCTCCGACTATACCAAATCACAAAGCCATACATCAAACGACACTTTAATTTCAGTGCTGAAAATAATTTTGCGCCTTTTTTTCACCTATTCAAACAGACAAGATAGTAAACATGCTATGCTGAAAATATAATAATAATAATTTATTATTTATTTATAATTCAATAGTAAATTACAAGTTGCATTGTAACCCTCGAAGCTGTGAAAACAGTCTGTATGAGGCTAATATAATCATCATTCACAATAATTAAACAAACAACACTTGGCCCTAAACCATACGCAATGGCTGTTTGCCGTGACGTCACCATGAGTTAGCCAATGACGAACGAGAACAACGGCTGTTTGGCCGTGTGATTGGACTAGCCCAGACACGTGATATGCACGTCACAGCAAATAGCCATGGCGCGTGGTATAGGTTATTGAATCATTTATATGTTTAACAATTAAATTTCTATTTGATAATTTGTTCATAGTATTTTAATGTATCATTTCATTGTGTACTCTAATTATCCGTTATTCTAATGTAATAATGTATTAATAACGTAATAATAATGTAATAATAATAATAATGATAATATAATAATACTAATTTGTTGCCGGAACAGCAGGTCTGGCAAGGATCGTGGGAAACGCTGACTGGCAACCTAAAGAGGGCCAGCATTTAAGACGCGCGTAAACGAATTAAAAAAATAAATAAATAAAAATGGAATGTGAAGGCGGCAAGGTGAAAACTAATGCAAGATGCAAAAATTAAAAGGCTATCCTGTAGGAAAACCCAAAAAAATTTTAATTAAACAAAAATTGCATAGCCAAAAGAAAGGTGGGAAAGAATTAGGAAAGGTGGGAAAAGATCTCAACTGCCTTACCACCAAAGTTAGACCTTCCAGGGCAACAAAAAGTCCCTGATGTTAACACATACGAGTGGAAAAGAAGAAGGGTGAATGGCCAATTGTCACCAACGCTGCACAGAATACTTGCAAACAGATAAAAATTTCAAACAAAGGGAGCCTCCCTAAACCATCTAACAGGCGGCAGCCATGTTGGAAAGCGACATAATGGCCTCACTACATGATGTCGACAGGGAGTGTGTCAAATATATGTTTCCATCGTTGGTGGACAGGAAAGCTTTTTAAAACGTTCCTTGCCCTTTATTGGTCGTCTGGTATGGCGTAGGCTTCAAGTACTGTTCTGATTTTTAGTCTTCTGTACAGCCGTACCGGCTGAGAAGACTATTGCAACGACTTTGTCCGTCCGTCCGTCGCTTTTTCAACTTCGCAACGGTACCAGATTGAGACGACCACTGTTTACAACGTTAGATTCAGTGTCAAAAGTTAGTTAAATAACATGGCAAATTAAAACATCGTTACCTCCTTATAGCTAATAGACTTCTTCGACGTAACTAAATTAAATATTAATATTTCATCGTTGAATTGAAATCCACACACACACACACACATTTTTAACGGGCAATTATGATGGTTACTGTTTTTAGATTATATAATAGAGATAGCTGTTGCAATGCGTGATAGAGAAGTGTGCCTCACTATTGGTAGTGGCAGAACTGTGCATAAGACCGGATGCGACTAAGTAGTTGCTGTAGCCGTTTATTTCAATTGATTTAGTGTGGCCATGACGTCACGTTCCAACTTGGTTGCCACCTGCTAAGTGGTTTAGAACGGGAACCATTGTTCGAGGTTTTATCTGTTTATACGTCTTCTGCGAAGCGTTGGTTTTATATATTAAAGGTACCTCTTCACAGGCTGCAGCATCTGGCGACGTCTAGATTTACGTCTACGTCTACGTTTACGTCTACATAAATGATATTACTCAGGTATCTGATATTATTAAAAACGTTTTGTTTGCACCACAACACATGCAGCAAATAGAATCTCAATGAGTGACAATGTACTATTAACAACGAACTTGCAAAAGTTACAACTTGGCTTCTCGAAAACAAGCGAACTTTAAACGTTTCAAAAACGAAATATAATATTGTTATATGTCATCGGCAACGTCGTTATGATAAAACACAGCCAAACATTATAGTCTTCAAGGTGTGCAGTTAAAACAAGCAACTCGTGTAAAGTTCCTTGGAGTTACCATTGAAGACCATTTATCATGCAACGAGCTAAATCAGACAATTACGAAGCAAGCTGTCGCGGAGTGTTGGCACCTTAAGGCATTTGAAACAATGCCTATTGTGCGCGCGGCGTATCTTGAGTACTGCAAGTATTTTGTTAGCGGCTACGTCTTCCTGGAGGGGGAGACTTTAATCGATGGCCGCCATTGTTTTTGTAACCATCTTGGATATCAACAAGGCACTCCGCTACTGAAAACGTACAATCGATTATCTGTGTTCGTTCTGCCGAGATCTCAAGACAGGCCGCGGACACTATAAACTCTCGAACACTCTTGATGTTGTACAATTCATTCATCTTGCCTTATTTTAATAATTATTGTAGCGTTGTTTGGAGCAACCCAACCTTCACAGGATTCATTTAATTCAGAAAGCTGCAGTTAGAATATTGACCTTTGCCAGACGCTTTGACCATACAGCTCCACTCTTCATTGCATAGAAGATTCTACCAGTTTGCAAACTTATGGCATATAATCGAATCATTTTCACATACAAAACCTTGAAAAATCTTATACCATACAAATTTGAGTAAACTTTATACAATTATAATCTCCATAATCACCAGACCCGGACAGCCGGAATGCTTCATGTGGCGTACCACAGAACCAAACTATCGCAGTGTAACTATAGCAACAGGGCCATGCGTCAATGGGATATGTTACCTGAGGACCTAAAGCAATTGTCATCCCGTTCGAATCTAATTTAAAGAAAACACTTTTGGAAGAGCTACTGTTAAGTAATTTAACTTGATTTCAACCCCTCCCCTCACCCATATGTGCCGAGCCCAACCTTTATGTGTTTATTTTTACTTGCTACTAATTTTTAGATTTTCTTTTTACTTTTATTTCTGATAACTTAATTTTTTTATGTACTTATTTTTACCTGTACCTGGGATTGATAAGACTATTTCATTTTCTGGTGTGTAATAAACCCTTTACCTCTTTTACCTGTTCTACCATTATTTAGTTCGATGTAGTAATTGAGTTCAACAAACGAAGGAACGCCGAGAGAAATTTCTTTTGACGCAACAAACCAGCCACGTGCCTCCCTAATTATTGAGTGTAAAGTTCGTGCATCAGTCCACGTGCACCACGGAGGAAGCTATCAAGGTTAACGATATTACTGTCACTAGATGGCGTCCATCTTGCGGTTGAAAACCTGCGTTTCAAAATGGTAGTTCTTTATAAAAAAAAAAAAAGAAAAAAGCGCCCATTGTTACGTTAGGCTTAACCGTACCGCTTGCTGCCTGGTGCACGTACACACATGAATTTTGCATTCAAAGTTTGTTCAAAGTTACATTCAAAGTTACAAATTTACATTCAAAGCTTTACAGTTTGTTGCGTAAAAACAAAGTAAGGGCTATAGACATAACCAGTTAGCAGTAAATGGCTATGGCTGCTGCAGCCTGTTATTTGGTGGATGGCAATTCCCCTTTACGCGTAACATGTTCATTATCTTGTCTGTTTATAGGTGAACAAGGTGCAAAATTGTTTTCAGCGCTGAAAATTAACAAAAAAAAATAGTTTCATGGTGAGTTTGGTGAGTTTGGTCTAATCAGAGGTCCCATCATTGCAATTTACTCCCTTCCACTCACAGATTAAGTTTTCCTGTACTTGTTTCACGTGTTTCTTTTAATGAATGACGACCAACGATGTACAACTCAACCCTAACGCCAACCATTTTCTTGCTTTTTAGCATTTTGTCCTTCAAATTTCATTGGATAATATCTTATTCTTTTTGGTTTGAGGAGATTTTATTGCAAGAAGTGAAATAAGGTGAATGATTGCATCTACGACGAGAAAATCGTCCATTTTCCCGAACGACACATCAAGGATTAAATTGCTAAATTTTAGTCGTCTTTTTATCATTGCAAAATTTGTCATTTTCTTTTTTTCCAAATTGCGTATGCCAAAGCAATAAATGTAGTTTTTATTGTCTGAGTTTAACGGGGGCACGTTAAAATTTCAATTTTTTTTTCCATTTTTTTTTTAAAGTTTCCGCTTTCCTAAAGACGCGAAAATTGAACGTTAATGAATAATAAAGTCCCATTTCTGTGAACTATTTTTTTTCTTTCTGTACCTTTCTTTTTTTTTTTTAATCCATTTATTTCTTTTTTCGTGACATTCTTACTGGGTGACCTCGATTCGTTCGGGACTGGCTCGGGAGTTAAAGTAAATTATAGATGCCAATTTGAAGAGATGTCAAAAACGCTTTGAATTTTTTTTTTTTTGAGGGCTCCTTCGTGCTTTATTTTCTCTTTTGAACAATTTTTTTTGCCACTTCAGTCTCACTTTTACGAAAGAAAAAAAAAGTCAAAACCTCTCAACAGCTTACGAAGTCGAGACAAATTTTCTTTTTATCCACTCGTTTTCACCGTAGATTCTAAAAAAAAAATAAGAAAGCTACTTCACGACACGCTGGCGGCTGGCAGGCACCATTAACCGCCGAACAGTAATTACCAGAAAATCGTGTCCTATCCTCAAAGAATGGATGTAAGCTACAAATTTGTCGTACTCCTTTTCCTCTCCACCCCACCCCACCCCACCCCACTTTCCAACGGTTACCAGTCTGCTGCTACACCAGCTACGTTATGCTAATGATTAAAGAAAAAAACATTCTTTTTCCTATACATGTAGTCTTTTACAAACGTACTGAGTCGGCTAAAAGAAGCAAATTTAAGAAAAACAGCAAGTGGAAAAAAATATTAAGAGTTGATCGGTTGGTAGAGACGTCACTAATTAGCACCCTTCAAACCCTTTTCCGGTTGTGATAATCGACACCACGTCGACGACAAAACAAGCATACCCTAACATAATTTAGTCTGACGCACTTAATTTAGCATATCCTGTGTTGCCGAGCGATTAATCAGGCAATTTTTAGCATGCCTAGATTGGTGAACCTGGTTTTCAGTGACGCTAACTAATTTTGATCAGTTGTAGCTCTAGTCAAGTGCATTTACGTTTGACTAATTAGACGTTTCGGCAGCTAAAAATCCCAGGCGTTTTCATTAAAATTTCATTACCCAAAACTCGACATGTTCTAATGATTGAATCGATCGTCGTGAGAGGGGGTGGGGGTTGGGGGTTGAGGGAGGGGATGAAATGAGAAACGCGATTTTTGACGTGATAAAAGAGAGGTTTTATGAAGCGTCAAAGTCGTTAGCGACTTCCACAGAACTTCCGGTTAAGTCTGGCAAATGAATTTTAACGCAAAAAACGGCATCGTAAAAAAATAGAACGTGAAACTAAGCAGAAATGTGATGCGCGCAAAAAAAAGCGCTCTCCATTCAGTTCTAACTGGATTTCTCGTTTCATACGATGACAAACATGGCAGAACATTTTGGCCGTTATGCTGTGTTTTTTTTCCCAAGCCCATCTATTTTTCTCATCCTTTTCTGTATAAGTCTGTTTGCAAAAATACCGCAAACTGTGGTTTTCGAAAAACCGCAGGACAGTGGGCTGACACGAAGAGTCATTTTTTTTTGTGACACTCTTCATGACACTCTCCGAAATACCTTTCATCAATATCGAAAAAATTTCCCCCTTCGCTCTCCCTAAAATTTGAATCCATTTGTTTTAATTTAATGTAGTCAATGGGCCGTTTCAAAGGCTGCTGAAACCGCCAATTCATGTCACCTACAACAGTGTTTCTCAAATCGTGGGTCGCGACCCCAGTAGGGGTCATGAAGAAGTTAATCCTGGGGTCGTGAATAGGTTCTCATTACCAGTAACTGAAGAGCTGGAGCTGAGGAATGATTCGTCGTAATTTTCTTTTTCGAGAAGTTGTTACCGAGAAGTTGTTACCGAGAAGTTGAATTTTAAGCGTCTGACGCCGAGTTACAAAACGATCCATTTTTAGCAGCATCCAAACAGCACAGTCGAGTTTACATCGGGGATGTCCATTGATGATGCGGCCATCTGAGTGCAGGTAGGAAATGCCTACGTGCAATTTCTGGACTGGTACACAGGCATAATTGAGAAAATACGAACATAACGAAACGAACAGCGTTATTATTATTATTTTTTTAATATTGGTTCCTCGTTTAAAAAATTCAAATTGAGGTAAGTAATATTTTTTCACTCAATAAACTATCTTCAGACTCAAGACTGAAACTCAGTTCAAATCAGAAGAACTGTACGAATGCTGGTCTTTGGTAAATACCATGGGTTGTCACGACGTGACGTTGAAGCTCTTCTTCCATTTGCTTCTTCTTACTTATGGGAATCAGGGTTTTCCTATTTAGTGGGACTGAAAACGAAGGTTCATAATCGACAGAAGATTGTGGAAAATTTGGGGCAGTTGTGCTCAGAAAAACAAGCACATTGCTCAGACAAAAATATGATTAAAAAGTGACACGACGTAGTATTATTGTATATAACTCTATGCTAGAGCCTTAATGGGTTAGCTGCAAGGGGCACTGCAGAGAGAATCAGAAGGGCGTCATACTGAAGCCGATGCTGTGAAGAGTGATTTCTTAGACCTAAAACGCACGATTTTTGTTGTTGGAGAAAACAACGTTATTTTACGCCTAAGAAATCCGCTCTTCCGTTGTTTTTCCCTCCATTTTTATGTAGTGCACCTTGTAGTTATGTCCTCCCAATATGGCGGCAAATTTCACTGCTTTATGGATGAGTCATGACCCGTCTCGAGTGGCCAAATTTTGAAAAATGGTGTCGCGGTTTAAGAAAGTTTGAGAAACACTGACCTGTAAGATACTCTTTCTTTCGAAAAATAAGGGGAAGGGGGGAGTTGGTAGGAATAATCGGGGTAAGTCCCCAGAATGCGTATTTCACAATAGCATTTGATTTAATTATTAATTGCAATTTTAAGATCAAGTGGTATAGAGGTTTCATCTTTGGAAATAGTATAAGGGGTTCATTCTTTAAACCAACTTGTTTATTAAAATAATAAAGTGAATTTTTTTCCGAATTTACGAAAAAGCTTGCAAGAACTCAGGTTTCCGCCATGAAGATTACTAACCGGAATAACAGATAAACAAGCAGCTAGAGCGACTGCCTAGTTGCATCCGGTCTTCTGTACAGTTCTGCCACTACCACTGGTGAGGCGCACAACTCTATCACGCATTGCAACAGCTATCTCTATTGTATAATCTAAAAGCAATAACCATCAGAACTGCCGATTAAAAACATGTTAGCTTTCAAGCTTATTTTAGATTTTAGGCGTATTTGTCAACTTTTAGGCGTAATTCTTACCTGGAGCTTTAATTTCGTTAGTAGCAGCTAACGGAGATTTGATTTGTATAATTCGCCTATTCATTTTTGTTGGATCAGAAAACGTAAAGCGCAGTGGAATATATTCGACGTAAA
>JAHWFP010056179.1:30638-63026 GCA_023313725.1 Lithobius niger | reverse complement strand
TAATAATAATAATAATAATAATAATAATAATAATAATAATAATAATATACACTTAAACCATCATAGAGAGATGGTATGTAATACAGAAGGGCAATAAGCCAACTTACACCACTCCAACACAATTTAAATTTAATATTGTCGCTGCAAAAACTGTAAAAGAGGGACTTTGTTAAGGGCTAGTCTAAAGGCTCCCGCTGAGACTGCACAAACCGCAACATCAGGAAGCGAGTTCCAAGGTGCAACCACCTTAATCGCAAAAACAAAATAATAAAATCCGTCAGCATTCAAGTCTCGATGTCTGGACTCGCAGCTTGAATGGGTGACCTCAAGTTGAATTGTATGTACTGAACTTCAAAAAAGGGGCAAGTCGACCGAAAAAAGTCCATGAACAATCTTGTAGGTGCATAATAAGTCTGATTTCAACCTCCGAAGTTCAACTGGCTCTAGACCCGCCTTCCGCAGACGGTCTCCGGGGGAAAGATCCCGAAATCCCAACAGGCTATGCGTGAAACCATGCTGGACCGATACCAGGAGGTAAACATCTTGCAGCAGATACGGCGACCAGTCTGGGTTTGCATATTCCAAAAGTGGCCTCACGAAGATCTTAAAAGCCCACACACGAATTGCTACACTTGCAGAAGTAAAACATTGCCTCACAATAGCCAAATGGCCAAAGGCGTTTGCTACAACTTTCTACAGCGTGTGGTCGATTTCATATCCAGGGAAAACCAGACACCAAGATCTTTAATTAAAGTCACAGAGGATAATACCGTATCTGACACCTAATAGTCTACATTTGGATTTGTGTGGCCTACATGAAAGCAACAGCATTTGGCAACATAAATAGGCAATTGCCATTCCATCCAGAGCATTTTTTGCCAAATGTTACTGGAGTTCCAATTTTCACAAAAGGGCACAATTTTAACATATAAAGGGCATCGTTATGTTTATGTTAAATCAAACCATACATAATTGTAAGCGGTTGATTATAAATGTGGAAGGAAGCTAAAATGTAAAAAAAGGTTTTTGGAAAAAAGTGTTTTCTGGAACTAATAGAAAGGAAACCCAACTGAAACAAATATACTTCCACAAATCATGAGATAGGGTAAAACTAAGCTGGTTGCTGTCGTTTGCTCGCTAAAAAATGTAACGAAATTCTAAAGCAAGTACAAATCATGATTTTGTAAAAAAAAAAAAAAAAAACAACTTGGCCACAAATATTCTTGTTTCATAAAGTTGTGGTTCCTGATAATGTGAAGTGGATACTGGGCTAAATCTGAATCCATTGTCCCACAAATGTGTAGTTTAGGAAAAAAACATTTACACGTTATAATTTGTCAAACTAAAAGGGCATTTTCCTTTCCTTTTTTCTTAGGGCAGTGGACCTATAGTGGGTCCAATTCGGTTTCACTAGAGGTCCACTTTAGCCGGCTGTAGGTCCACTTGGACCTCCAGTTAGCATGTAAAAAAAATGCCCTGTTTCTATCGACCAATTTCATAAACTGAATTCGTTTCATTTGAACAAAAAAGAGAAACAAAAGAACAAAACAAGAAAGCAAAAAAAAAAAAAAAAAATTAAATAAAAGAACAAAACAAGAAAGCAAAAAAAAAAAAAAATAGAAATAAAAGAACAAAACAAGAAAGCAAAAAAAAAACTAAAAAAAAATTAAACACAAAGGCTCAACGAAGACTTAAATAAATACACAAAAATCCGTATAAATTATATAAAGGAAAGAGGAAACCTAGCCAAACAACTAAGGCTGCTTTTCTTTGATCGATGCATATTTCTTACCCCTTGGCTCAAGTTTGTGATCGCGTGGGTTCTAAACGTGAAATAGACCATAGCAAATGACCCCTCTTCGACCAGATGAACGTAAAGAGATCATTTGCAACGGCTTATTCAAACCTAGAATGCAGGTAATCAAAAACTCGCGCCAAGAGGTGTACATCCACACAAACACAAGTTTCAGTTCAGTTCAGGCATGTTGAGGCCAACAATGCCTACAACATACCAACAAAATGCCAACAACATACGTAATGCCAACAATGGAATTATCACGCGTAATTTGGAACTCTTCAAAATTTACCTAAGTTTGGTGAATTTTGGAATAGGGTAATAACGACCTCATTTCCTGTGAGACAATAAAAGCTCGCCTGAGCTGCGTTGAACGAAGCGAAGAATTAAACTTGCTGATGCTTTGTTTTTTCGAAATTAACACAGTGTCGCGTATTGTCGTAACACGTCTATGGAGCTCGGACAACAGGAACAGGATACAACAGAGAATATAGCAATTTGTGAACTACACCTGTCAAAAAAAAAAAGACCAAAACAAACCTACCATTTACGCACTCGCAGAACATGAATAGAACTGCGGAAAAAAGATACGTGCCGTTGTGCAATCCTTCCCTGCAGCATTCTATTTCAATTCCACGCAAAAGAACTTTTCTGTAGGATATCATATAGGAAATGGCGTTTACATATCACTACCGACATAAACTTTCAGTAATTCCGTGGTTACAGTACATAACTATATGCCTAGTTTATCTCCAACAGCTTCATGCGATCGCAGTTACGTTCAGAGTACCAGTAAAGCTCGCGTATGTCGATAGTGGCATGCAACAGGGTATCCTATAGGAAATTCCCTTTACAAATCCACTGTAGACATACATATACGCCATCAGAAATTCCGTTATTACAGTAGGGTGAATATTTGCCTTGCTTATCTTCAAAAGTTTCATGCGATAACAGTTATGCTCAGACTGCAAGTACATGCACTCTTGTATATTGATAGGGGCATGCAAGAGGAATTTCCTATAGGATTTCCTATAGGATGTCTTTTTTCATGCCTCAATTGACAGTCATAACACGTTTAGTAATTCCGTGCATGGTTACAGTAGGATAAATACATGCCTAGTTTATCTCCAAAAGTTTCATGTGATCGCAGTTACGCTCGTGCATGTCGATAGGGGCATGCAAAAGGAATTTCGATACAGGATATTCCGTAAAATAAAGTCCTTTTTACATGCCGCTATCACCATACACGAGTGCATTTAGTGGCTTTTTTGGAGCACAACTGCGATCGCGTGAAGCTGTTGGCGAATAATAAACAAGGCATTTATTTATCCTGTACTGTAATCACGGAATTCCTAATAATATATTCACCAACTTTGGTGACTCGCGACCCAGACCCTTTTACTCGTCTTCCTTATTCTTTCATTCTTTTCTCTATTTCGGACCTTTCCAGCCGCCCTCCGATCGGTCGTTTAAGACTTCCCTTCGCTTCTACGCAGTGCCCTGAACAAGGCAATCTCGCACCAACCGACCAACAAAATTGCACCAATCGCGGGGGCGGGACAATTCAAAAGAGCGGGTAACGCTTCCGGACCCTCAAGGAACCATGAAATCACGTGACGACGAGGACGACGGCCGGTCGGTCACCGCTGGGGTCCGCTCGTTACCCCTTCCGCAAGACCATTCTACAACGGTCTTGCGGAAGAGGTGACTAGTTAGCGGGTCTCAAAACCATAAGCCATTACGACAATAGATAACACATCGAAAACAACCAGATGAAAAAACCTAATCTAAATCGATGTAGGTGCCCATTATAGCGTATCATCTTTTATTAAGTGATTAAATGAGGGCTTTTTAGCGTGCCTAAGAATACAATTCTGGTTTTAAGCGTTGCTAAATTGTGCCAAAGCCCCTTCCTAACGGAAAAGCCCATCCTGCAGCGGAGGTCTGCTGCTAGCACAAAGATGAACCTTTTGCCTTCGGAGTATTTTTTTTTTTTACGGAGTCATTTTTTTTTTTTTTTTTGTGTTCTTCTTTCTTCTTTTTGTTTCGTGCCATTACGGGTACAAAAACGATGACAGAGGAATGTTTTAGGCCAAAATGTCACGGGTCAAAGCTAAAATCGCTTGCCGAAATTCTTCTTGCGTTCGTCTGGCTTCGACGTTTTTTAGTTTTTCTGTATTCTGTAAGTGACAGAAGCAGCGGGGTTAGGGTAACCCAAGATCTAGTTGCGTGAGTCAGTGATGGAATAAAGGAAAAATGTGTTTAGCTCCGTTTGGTTGTGAATATTTAGTAAGGATATGGCGAATATTACGATATTTAACACTTTATTTATTTATTTATTTAGTTAACTAACGTTAAGTGCTGGCTTCTCAAAGTGATGTGGCATAGCAGGCAATACAATAATGCATATAGATATATATATATATTTCACACCAAAAATGGGGTGGTTCCCGTGTGAACAATGAGATCAATCGTATACAATAATCCAGTGTATAAATAAAACAAGAACCTTACTAATTACATAATCCTACAAACATCCGATCATGGCTCCGATCATGGCTGCTTGGTATGGACGAAGTAGAAAGTCTTACCAAAGTCTTGAAATAGGTGCTGTCGTAAAAAATAATTCTTGTATTATCATACTATGTTTACAATGTTTACTATCATTACCGAGTTTTTACCCCTTTTTTCCCAGCTGCCCTGCGCACGAGTGTTTCACTCAAGTAGGACTTTTGTTCCAAATGGTTGTTCTATATTTTTACCTGTACATTTGTATTTTTACTTACTCGCATACTTTTAAATCATTCAGATTGAATGGTAATATCTCCCTGACAGCTACCATATATATTGTATAATTTGTATTCTCCATGCGAACAATAAACTTTACTTCACTTCACTTCACTTCACTTCACAAACTTTGAGAGGAAAAATTCCCACATGGGACCATCAGCAATTAATCAGTACTGTATAATCAAAATACCCATTCAAGAGAAATAATCCCAACTTAAACTACTAGATCCGAGCGTAAAGTGTAAACAGCAAATTCAAATCCCCAACAAAAACATTTCAGATCGGAAATATTTCTCTGCCATGTTTATAAAGCCCGTAACAGACGAGGCTGTAACAATCTGTATAACTAAACCATGCGCAATGGCTGTTTGCCGTGACGTCACCATGAGTTAGCCAATGACGAACGAGAACAACGGCTGTTTGGCCGTCTGATTGGACTAGCCCAGTCACGTGATATGCACGTCACAGCAAACAGCCATGGAGTGTGGTATAAGATCATAATATTTGTTTGTTTGCTTGTGTATGTGTGTGTGTGTGTGTGTGTCGCCTGATCACTGTTAGATTCCCACTACTAACTATTAAAGTCGTATACGGCAACTATTGAATTGTCCCTATAAGTAATGATTCCAACTCGCTTTTCAACAAAGAGTCACAGTACTGATGACGTCATGTTTTTTTTTTCAGTCACAATATTTTCATGCAAAGGTGATCTAAGCCTCTATGTCTCATAACCCTGGAACTAACTAAATCTAATGAAAGCTTGCGAAACTGCTAACGGGAAATCACATGTAGGCTGTGTGAGTGTGTGAGTGTCAGCAGTGGGAATCTAGATAATCCGTATGCTATTGACATCCGTAGTGGGGATCTCGGTAATCTTTATTCCGTTGAAATCCGTAGTGGGGACCTAGGCTTCTGTGTCTCTTAACACTGGATCTAACTAAATCTAATGAAAGCTTGGGCGACTGCTCTCGGGAAATCACAGTATTTTCATGCAAACGGGAAATCAGAACATTGCTCTACAAATAAAGCGATCATATACAGGGGCTACCCTAGTTTTGTAACAATTTATGTTAGCTTCAACGCTGTGAGTGCTAAACCATGCGCAATGGCTGTTTGCCGTGACGTCACCATGACTTAGCCAAGGACGAACGAGAACAACGGCTGTTTGGCCGTCTGATTGGACTAGCCCAGTCGCGTGATACGCACGTCGCAGCAAACAGCAATGGCGCGTGGTATAGTTTGTTCCAATTTTGATGCTGGAAGTTCTGGCGGTAGTACTTTGTTGTCAATTTTGACCCTGACTGTGGTATAGGCCTGCATCCGCATGTGTTTGGTGGTATTAGTGCCATTTGGCGAATTGATGTATTGATGTAGTAGTCTCAGCATGTGTTTATGAAATAGGGTCAGCAAAAGGCTTCGGGTCACGGCCCCAATAAACACATGTTTCCCTGACAGAGCTTGTTTTGTAGCAATTTTGACAGTGGCAGTTGCCTACTCATTTTGTGTCAATTTTGCCCTGGCAGTACTTTTTTAAATACCAATTTGACACTATAGCAGCACTCGTTTTGTCAGTTTTGTGAAATATGTGATCTGTTTACAAATATTTCATGAATTGCACACGATTTGCCTCCTGGCAAATAAACTCGGAAAAACTGCCCAAAATGGTTGAAAAAAAGTAGTAAATTACGACAAAAATGAACGAAAAAGTAGAAAAATCATCTTGCGGCCCCCTCCAAGGATTCGTTCTGGATCCGCCCTTGTCCTGTGCGCAATTCGTATGGTGGCATAGGTGTGTAAAGGCTGTTACTTTACTACTGAGTATTCACAGTGTAGTTTCAGACGAACAGAAGTCGAGGAAACACCAAACAACGACAGGGTCTCTGTACCAATTTTTTTTTTTTTACCGTCATACGACATGGCTATTTACTTTTCACACGCAGACACTCTCGTAAACATTACTAAACCTTTTGTATTCGACTAGGACCACGTATTGTAGGGAAGCATGCGCTTAGTTAGATCGATAAAAGAAAGACAGACACGGTGAAGAAAAACAACTTATATTTCGGCATTAGTTTGCGATGCCATTTTCAGAGTAAAAACTACACTTCTTTCAGTTAGTTACGTATATCAACGCAACGCATTTCGTCATATTTACTCTGAAGATGGCATCTCAAACTGATACCGAAATATAAGTTGCTGTCTTTCTTCACCGTGCGTCTGGCTTTCTTTTATCGATCGAACTAGGATCAAGCTAATCATCTTCAGAAAGATGGAAACGGCGACGAATACCATCAAGATCGCAACATTCCACAAACACATTACGGACCGGAAGATCGCAACATTCCACAACATTCCACAAGCACATTGTGGACCGGAAGTGGCCGGTGACAAAAATGGCATTCAGGAGGGAATTCCCACTCAAAAGGAAACAATGTGTTAGGTTGATGTGACCACTGCGTAAACGGGCCAACACCACCTCTTCTCAGCGACTGCGGCGACAAGATGAGCGCCAAACTTAGACAGTGCCTTTTACAGCTCGCAACATATTGCTGTCTTGTCTGCTCGACAAGGCTTGCCAAGCAGCATGCAACCTCAGACGAAGATTGTAAAAGATGTCCGAGGGTATAAAGCTGAGATCCCTTACGACATGACCAGATAGGACCCTTTCTCATCTGCATCAGCGTGTTCATTCCCAGTTATCCCAACATAGCCTGGGATCCATCAGAAAATCACAGTCTTTCGCTGGCCAGGCAAGAGAGAAATCAGAGTTTGGCTTCGCTGTGTCAAGGAGTTCAGAGGGTTGTACGAAGCCAAGGACTCCAGGGTACTCATGCAACCATCGAAGATGATAAAATGTGTGCCTTGCAGGTCTCGGATCCATTCAACAGCAAGACCACTCGAGGGCCAAAACCCCCAGTCGAAAACACAGAATAGCCTGATGGAAGGCGATGGGAAACAATCATCCCCTCGTGCACACAAAAGCACACGTTACGTCAAGCTCTGACTTTGACCCATCATGGAACAGCCGACGATATCCGACGTACTGATAACGCGCCGCCGGAACTCCTGCCAAGTACCTTGCGGGAGGAGTGGAACATTCTGGGAGGACTGCCTGACGAAAAGTGAAAATGCCACTCGGGACAAGCCAAGGGGCTGCCAAGCCTCAAGACGTGGGGCACTTGAAGGGGGGGGGATGAGGTTTAATGGCAACAGCTAGGTCATTAGCAACCGACAGTACTGCTGAAGCCTATCACGTAAATCATCTTTACCCACCCAGTGTCCGTCAACTCGCAGGTCTCGTCCAAAAACAATGGGCCAAGCAGGGCTGGGTTACACAGCACCCAGTGGCACAGCGTACTTAATGGCAAGCCGCTTCCCGCAGCTTGCCAAAGGAGGCTCCGAAGCTTTAGCATACAGCCCGGCAACTGGAGATGTCCGAAAGGCCCCAGTCGCCAAATGCAGGCCACTGTAGTGTACAGGGTCTAACACCTGGAGGGTGGAGTACTTGCCGAACCATAAACCATGCGAGCATAATCAAACATGCTGCGTACAAGGGTTCGGCAGAGCCGCAGCATGACGGTTAAAGCAACGAAATGAATACCTCCCTGTGAAGACAATTTAATAATTAACAATGTATACAGGGTGATCCAACTAAAGCGTTACGATCCGATATCATGTGAATGGCTAATGAGAGAATAATAATGAGAGAAATGAGATGATGGGTGTGATGGGGGATGTTTTTACGTGAAAAAAGAATCACCTTGAGTTGATATTTCAAGGTCATCCTCGTCCTATCTTCAAAACGAGATACGATAAGGCAAACACGTAAATTAGGAAGTTGGACGCAAGCAGACAATATGATCAACCAAAAAAAAAAAAAAACTGATTCAAAATCGGATAATAAATAAAAAGTTACGATGATGTTTAAAAGCTCACTCCGAACATTCTGGCTGCACTGTAGTGAAGCCAACTTCTCAGTTCACTTCACTACAATGCAGCCAGCATGTTCGAGCCCGATTTTGAATCTGTTTTCTTGGTTCGTCATATTGTCTGCTTGCGTCCAACTCTCGTTTGGAAGATAGGACGAGGTTGACCTTGAAATATCAACTAAAGGTCATTCCTTCTTTTCTCGTGAAATTATCCCCCATCACACCCTTCATTTCGTTTCTATCATTATTATTGTCTCATTAGCCATTCACAGTATATCGGCTCGTAACGCTTTAGTTGGATCACCCTGTATAAAGGCGGCGTTTCAGGAATTTGGATCCGAACTGATTTTTAACCTCCCATTTCCTAGTAGTAGTCGTAACTAAATAAAAATCACAAATAACAGCAAACAATTAATTAAAGTAAATGAAGTCTAATTTCTGAGATTGTTTCATTCAAATGGAGCACCGGTAAAAACCAATGCACACTCATATTTCTTGCGTTTTTACGCTGCCACAATGAATCAGACTGCAATTTTACGCCCGAATCATTATTTAATTATTTTCCGCAGAGCCTCGATTTTGTTTGTTTCTCTTTCTAAGTTGATTAAGTGTAATAGGATTACTTATTAATTAAAAAACCTCGAAACCTTAATTTTGAGGCTTAAAATTAGAACATATTCTCGTTTGCTGCGCGCCACTGACTATTTTAAAGGTGAAGGTTATTAATAATCCATAATTCATAATTATAACTCATATTTTCCCTCCACCGCAAATGCAACACGTTTGAGGAACTGTCGTACGGAACTGAAAGGCACGTGTACAAATGATATTAACAATTCTATACAACTGTATTAAAGATACATCCCCGTAAATAATACTGGAAGGAAAGTAGCACAACAGAAAATGTTTACTTGTTTTGTTTCTAGATTTAAGAAGTATGAACCCAAACTGGGTTGTCTGCCCCACAACGATGAAAGGGACAATTTATGCTAGGAAATCCAAGCGGAAAACCAAGGATATTAAAAATGTTTATACATTAAACCCAGGATATTAATGCCAGGGTGCGTAATAGCATTGTAATAGCGTTGTGTAGCATTGTAATACTAACTGCAAAATAGGTAGATGGAAGTTGCAGCAAGTAGTTTAAAAGTCGTCTTAGACGAGATGTTGCCATAACGTGACTGCATTGACGTTTGGATTTTAATAATGGGTGATGTGTTTATTTTATTCAAACGCTTTTCCATGTTTTTATATAGGTAAACCAAATAGGTAAACCAATAGGTAAACCAAATTAATTCGACAACTACGTTTTATGTTCTGGCATGACGAAAATGTACTGTAGTGATATCAAAATTTAGGAGAAATATATAATTTTATTTTGAAGGGGACGTTAATGTAAATTGGTGTCGAAATATAAGTTATTCTTTTACGACCATGCGACCACCTTTGTATTCTGCTTTTACTGTACTGGAAAGAAGGAAGGAAGGGCAGGTCAACACATGTGTTATGTGAGGAAGTGGCATAACGAAAAGCTCGGCACTCCCAATAGATTAAAGGAAAACTCGTTATTTACTCTGAGAATAACATCGTATGTAAATTAATTTGGAAATATGCGCTTTATTGCTTATTACGACAGTGCGACCAGCTTTGCAGTCTGCTTCTGCTATACTGGAAAAAAGAAAAGAAGGAAAGAAGGTAAGAAGGAAGGAATGAAGGAAAGAAGGAATGAAAGAAGAGAAGAAAGAAGGAAGGAAGGAAAACAGGGAAGAAAGAAGGAAAGCAGTGATGAAGGTAAGAAGGAAGTAAGGAAACAAGGAAAGAAGGAAGGAAGGAATGAAAGAAGAGAAGAAAGGACAGAAGGGAAGAAGGGAAGAAGGAAAGAAGGAAAAAAGGACAGAAGGAAAGAAGGAAGGAAAGCAGGGAAGAAAGAAAGATGGAAGGAAGGGAAGAAGGAAAGATGGAAGGAAGGAAAGAAGGGAAGAAGGAAGGAAGGGGCTTAATGGCGCATCGCTTAAGGGCCTGAGGCTTAATGGCGCGTCGACAGCAAGGAAGGTGGGGAAGTAGGGACTATGGAAGGAAGGAAAGAGGGGAAGAAGGAAGATAGGAAGGAAAGAAGTGTGAAGAAGGTAAGAAGGAAGGAAGAAAGAAGGAAAGAAGGTAAGAAGCAAAGAAGGAATTAAGTAAAGCAGGGAAGTAGGAAAGCAGGAAGGAAAGAAGTGACGTAGGAAAGAATGAAGGAGGGTACATCAACACATAGGTTATATCAAGGGCTAATAAATCCATATACTTCCATAGGGTTTAAGAGTGTCCATGCTGTAAATATCGTTTCAAATTCCGTCCTTTATCGGTCGTCTGGGAGAGACGATGTGGATTTCGTTTCCCGTCTCCAGGCCAGTTGATTCAACATGGCCAGAAGCGTATTTTTACCAAAGCAACGGCAAAAGACTTCAACTTTACGACACGCACGTGAACTGGATTTGAGCCAGGAGGCGAAACATGTGATTTATACCCCATCGGTGTTGGCTTGAAAAAAGCCGTCTGCTTCACTGCTTCACGGTCACGGAACGTTGTTGCACGCGGAGGTGTGGCATGCCTGCACCAATCGTAGCACGAGTGGTAAGACTTTTTTCCATGTTGAGTACCTCAGTATATTCAGCGTGATTTTAACGCGGGTCATCCCTGAAAATAGTTACGAGAGTCGTTCCACATTTGGCCGCATGGGGTGGTGACGCGGGACGAAAGATGGAATAGTCGATAATGGACATTATAATTATTATGGACACGGACGGTGCTCATTTTTCTACTCGTCTTGTGAAGGATTACCATACTATAGGAATGAATCCTGTTTTTATGTCGTACAACCAAAAGATGCTCAGGAAAGACTCCACAAACGCAGTTGCTGTCTGGGTAGTAATTTTTTTAAAATTCATTCCCTATTCCGAAATTAAACTCATTACTGGGATGCAATCTTTCAAGAAACATTTGTTTCAGTGGTTATTAGATCAGAACCCCAGTCTATGAGCTTAGCAATGCTGGTTAGCTAACAACTTTTCTTATTTGGTTACATTGTTTTCTAGTACTCGTATATTTCGCCCCCCCCCCCCTTTTCTTATTAATTTGTTCTTAATCGTGCTTAGCTTGATTTTGGAAACCCTGTTTTCTAAATTAATTACGGTTTTATTCCTATCTTATACGAAAATGTTTCTTTTTTTTTGAGGGGGGAGGGGGATGTTCGACCCTTACCCACACGCAAACATCTGATCTTGTGGTGTTATGTTCGGCATTTGTCAATTATTAATTCCTTGTAAACTATACCGATATAAACTCAACTCAAATCAACTCATCGTAACACTCCGTTCTTCCGATCTCCTTTGTGACGCTCCTGATAATAGAAGAAATTTGCCCTGGCCATTAAAAAAATAAACAAAGCCTTGAAAACTCGTGCGGTGGCTGTGTCGAATCTATGCGGAAAATATCATCTATGGCATGCACTGAAACTGCGCTCCATATTTCGCCCCTAAATTCATCCCTAAAATTGCGTGACGTTTAGTTTAACATTATTAGAGCTTTACTTTTGTGCGATTAAAGATCTACAGATAGCGGCTGGTGTTCCACCGCCCATCATTCTTCGTCTCGCATACCTTCATCATAGATAACTAAATATACAGTATGTCGCCGAAGTCCTGAAGCAGGTAGGCCTATGTGGTATAGGCCTATACAGTGTATGCCTATACTATGTACGCCTCTACCATATTAAGCCTAAGGTGTCCAAATCAGCAAACTGTGGTATTAGTGTTTAGTGTTGGTATAGGCCTTGGACTCAAACCCAGGACTCGAACCCCAGACTTTCCTCTGGGGTACACTGTATAGGCCTATACCATATAGGCTCACCTGGTTCAGGACTTCCGAGACATACAGTAGCCATCAAGTGCAGGTGAACGAAGAAATCACGACGTTTCAGTTCCTAGATCGGAACCGTTTTCAAGTGAAGGATTTAAACCTGTCAAACAACTGAAAAAATTTGCAAAACAAACAGCACAACAGATGGGTCATGGTTCCTAACCTTACAGGTCTTAAGGATGTATGCGGGTGAAAATACTAAAATAAAAAAATTTAAAATAAAATATAAAGTCGGCGTAATTCGAAAGAATGTCCCAACAGTCAGCTCCCAACTCGCCCAAGTCTGCAGTTCAATGATAAGAGAAGGAGATCGATTAATGCCTTAAATAGTGGGTCCCTGCTTTTGGATTGGTGGAAATGAGTGTTGATGCCATTTACAACTCTCATTACAAATCTCAGCATGCAATAATTACGTATAACGTAACACATATAAAGGATAAACAAATTTAAATGTAAAATGAAATTTAAAAAAAAGCAGTGAAAAATCCGATAAATAAATTGACCTAGACTATTAAAGCTGACTACTACAAGTTTTGTATTTGAATAATACGCCTATAACCGGTTGGGGAAGTACTCCTCCCCCACCCCACCCCGCAACCAAGTTGAGTTAGTGGAATGATTTATTGCGTCTAGCAAACAGTACAACATGCAGTGTGTGCTCTCACCCCACAAAAGCAGCCGTGTAGATTACCGTACGAAAACGAAACAATAAATACGAAAATGAAGACACAAGAATTAGATACGTCAATTACGTAACTAAGGGAAACATTCGTCAAAACAAAAGATATTAAAAAGGAAGGTAACGCAAATACAAGAGGGGCCACTATTAAAAAAGACACTCACTGTCATATAATGTGCTTCGTAGTGCAGCTCAAACTAATACGAATAAATAAATAAAATGGTAGAAAGGGAATAAAAAAAACACGAACAAATTTAAATTACTAAAAATGCTGAAAGTATTCTTCTTTCAGCTTAAAATTTTAAATAAACTTTCAAGGGATGCAGTACTGATATCCAGTAGCCATCACAAAGGGGGTTTCTGAAAATAATTAATTGTAATATCCTTTATAGTAGTTGGGTAAGTAATTGAAAAACTTGCTACAAAGGAAAATGCGTTTATATGTAACTTGTATCGACAGGGTTCGTCGCATGCAGCCTGATTGGTTCCGGGGCTTCGCATCGGCACGTCGTTTGGAGCTGCCAAGAGAGGCTCCCGCCCTTTGGTCATTGGTCCCGGTGTGTCGGTGCGGTTCCGGTACTCCTTCTGCCTGCGGCGCCGTCTCCTGGCGACACTCGGCTGGAAGTACTCCGTCCTCCTTTTCCCTGCAAGAACCATATTATAATCTTTGGCCTTTAATAATGTGTGTTACTACAACTGATTGTCTAAATCTGATGTATTTTATGTTTCTATTCATGTAACAATACTTGATGTATCCCATATGCTCATGCCAATTGTTACCTGCCCTAAACGACCAACTTAGGGATAGTAACTAAGTGAAGCCTTTTTTGGCATTCCAATCATCAACTCCAAGCATTCCACATGTGAACCATTTTTCGCCCAACTTCATTAGCTTCCCCCATTTAGCTTATTTATTGAGGAACATTTATTCGGAATTCACTACCATACCTTCTTTAAGCCGTACTAGTTGGCAGGAGAGCAATCCAACACCGAAAAATCATTAAACCTGGACCAAAATGGCGTAAAGGTAACTTGTGACTCAGTCTCGTCCCTAACATAAGATAATCCACTGTGTCAACCAGCTAATCATTACCATCCGTTGATACAAACTTTAGGCTGAATGCAAAACTATTAGATTCACTCCTCGCGTGGTAGTTGATTACAAAACGAGTTGTGGCATGTTTATTAATTCTGCGGAAGTTAATTAAAACTTTCTAAACACACACATCGGGACTGTCATGATGAATCCCGGAAAAAATTACCCAGGAAAAAAATCCCGGAAAAAGTATCCCCATGCAGAAAAAATATCCCCGGGAAAAAATATCTCTCGGAAAAAATATCCCCGGAAAAAAAAAAAAACTCTGGAAAAAAAATCACTATTCATTCTTAGCTTACTGATTTTTTTTAGCAAGACGAATTAAAAATCCTTCACAATCAATTACTTTAAAACAAAAATGTTGCTATTTCAGTTTAAGTATCAGCAGCACGTCTTGGAATATCGTGGCCTATCCCCCTGAAAAAGGTGGTAACATCGATGTCTTCAGCAACTATTTGCTGGCAAAGTGCCTTAAGTTGAAAATAAAAAAAAAGCGTTAGAGCTCATATCCTTACGGAACTCGCAGATATGAAAGCACAGAAATAAATGGCAAAACCTTTTTTTGTGCAGTTAATATGTCGGCTTTTTACGCTTCCTTTTCAGTGTCATTGGTACGGCCTGGTTTAGTATGTGTATGTGCATTGTTCGCGTTATTTTGTGTGGAAAAAAAAAGGAGCATTAGAATTTCATATTTACGTCCATGCTCCGTCTGTGCTTCGGCCAATGTCTATGAATTGACGGGAAAACACTAGAGTGTGTCTAGATTTAGCGAACGTTAGTTGACTCTTCAGGGTTGCTTGCAGGCAGGGACGTTTTTGTGTGGGGGGGGGGGGGGGCGAGGGGTGCCACACCCCTCTAAAGTTTGGCCAGTTGGCAAATCAGTCGGCAAATTACGTAATTTTTGATCAGTCGGAAAATCAGTGGTAATTGTTTGGAAACCTTACTTTTCACGCTATCGACCTTATTCACCTACCTATCGATTCCTTTCGTCGTTAGGGTTCCAAAAATCATAACGAAAACGTGTGCAAACGCTTTTTTATTTAAAAAAAAATTATTAAAACACGCTAAAACGCTACGCACAACTGTCGTTCCGTCATCGCGATGATGCGAGGTGGATGGGCAACAAGAAAACCTGATTCCGTGCCCCTGAGTATACGGAAATTATCTCGTTCCGGTAGCAGACGAAATGGCTGAAGGAGACGAAAAATTGGTTGGTGTATATCGATATTTGCGGCCGGAATCACAGACCGCAGGGGCGCGCTTCGCGCGCATTATTATAGACATCGAGAATTGGTGTAATCAGAAAAAGTATGACGCAAGCATTTGTGAAACAAGGAAGTAGCATAATTTGTTCCTTGTTCACAAATGCTTGCGTCATACTATTTCTGATTACACCAATTCTCGATGTATATGATAATGCGCGCGCCTGCGGACTGTAAATCCGGCCACAAATATCACCGTACGCCTAGGAAAGAGATAATTTTCGTTTAGTAACGTTCTGGTTGAAATCAGGTTTTCTAGTTGCGGAATCATCGCGTGGAATAGCTGCCGCTTCTAGCTTGTTGTGCGTAGCGTTTCAGCGTGTTTTAATAATTTTTTTTAAATAAAAAAACGTTTGCACACGTTTTCATTATGATTTTTGGAACCCTAACGACGAAAGGAATCGATAGGTAGGTGAATTAAGACAATAGCGTGAAAAGTAAGGTTTCCAAACAATTACCAAATCAGTCGGAAAAATTACACGCATTTTTGGCTAGGTGGAAAATTATGTCGGTAAATTTTCTGGCTTACAACCCTGTAACTTTTTTCTTCTTGACGTATCTGGTTGCAGGCAGTTTTAGTAACCACGGTAAACAATCGAGGAAAACAGTTTTTGGAAATAATAATTCACTATCATCCCGATACCTGCACCGAAGTAACTAAACAAGTCATTCAGTCATGTAGGCAGCCCAATTATAGACGTTTGTCCGCCTAAATGCGGCAATCTGTTGTTCCATCCTTCACACTGATTATTTGAGCGTTGTTGCTCAGCAAAGCATTGTATCGTGCGTGACGTTCCATGTGTTTGGTAGGTAATACAAATTTAAAAAAAATTTAAAAATAAGCTAAAAGTGGTCAGTCCTTTTTTTCTGGGGATTTTTTTTCGGGAGATATTTTTTCGATTACCGTCATGATACCAGCTTTTGAAAAAATTATCATAAATGATCACGTTGTTTTCTGAAAGTCGTTACTCTAACAATTTTTTTGAGCCAGCTGCACGTGCCATGCCCAGCCGGGGCGTCGGACGAAAGTCTAACAAGAAAATCGTATAATGAGATAATTGTCTAAGAACTGCCTAAATAAAAAATCTGGAAAAATCATCTAAACGGAATATCGTTTAATGGAAAATCACCTAAACGGAATATCATATGATGGATAAACGTCAAACTAGACAATAATATACCTTCGGTTTCTGATGTTATATGCATAGCCGCAGCGAGCGCGGCAGCGCGAACGAGGCAGAGACATTAGACGATTTTCCATTATACGAATTTGGTGTTAGACGATTTTCCGTTATACTGTTATCCTTTATACGTTCTTCCTATAATTATGCGATTTTCCAGTTAGACGATTACCACTCGCCCCATGCCTGCCATTCCCAAGATAAGCCACTGCGGTTGGTGTATGGTTTCATTCTGGCCATCACTGATCTTCAAAATAAACTACAAGACGTGTCGAGCGTGCAAATTGAACGCAGTTGGCAACAAACGTATATTTATCGTCATTGTTGGCTTAATAAATATGTATTCCGCACTCTCATCGTTAAAAAAATAAATTATGTCAAGCAGTGTTTTAACAACGTTCTTCGTGTACTTCGGAACGAAGCGTTGTGGGCAGTGTTACAAATCACGCATTCAGTCCACAACTGACCAAAGAGACAGACGCGCTCTGTGTCCATTGCCACTTCCGGTAGCCATTCGTTGCTACGGCAACGTTGTCCTGCTATTAATATTTCATCCTGAATTCTGGCAAAGGCAAGGGGGCTTTTTATTTGTTATGGAGCTCAAGGAGAGGATCATAAATTGTCGCCACGAGTATAGTGCCAAGAAGAGGAAATGCCCGACGTCCCCCCCCCCCCCTTCCCAGCCATTCTCGCCATTCCAGTGGACAGTAATGCTGGACACAATACCACGACTTGAGTGCTTCCAATTGGTCCAAACATGGTGCACTTCATCTTCCTTAGAATGTTGTTAGTTACGATAAACCTACTTTCAAAATTATCAGCTCTAACGGCACTAGTGCATTTATGAAATTGATAATTTTGACGTTTTATCATGGGATACTTTTCTGTGACCGAAGGACTTGGGAATTTGCTGGAAGGCGCTCTGTGCTATCAGAAGTACTTGAAGAACGGAGAACGAAGAAAATAAGGGCTGTAATCAATATTCAAAAAGGGGTTTCAAAAGAACCAAAAAATAAGGAATGCTATAAAAATAAGGGCTACAGAGACCGATTTAAATCCGGCTATTCACTGAATGGCAAGTTGCAGCATCTATAACGCCGTCTACCATTATTTAGTGCCATGAAGCACTTAATTTCAACAAGCGAAGAAAGGCGCAAAGAAATTTCTTTTTACACAGTGAGCTAGACACGTGCCTCTTTAATAATTGAATGTAAAGTTGGTGCGTCCACGCGCACGAGGGAGCATGTGGTCACGGCTGACAATATCACTGTCAGCAGATGGCGCCCATCTAGTGTTTCAAAATCTGCGTTTCTAAACGGTCGATACATAGAAAAAAACTCCCGTGATGTCGTTAGGTTTAACTCTACCGCTTGCCTCCTGGTGCACATGGGCGCACCAACTTTGCCCTCAATAATTAAGGAGGCACGTGGCTTGTTTGTTGTGTAAAAAGAAATTTATTTGTGTGTTCCTTCGTTTGTTAAAAGTAAGAGCTAGACACAGCTAGATAGCGGCTAACGGCTATAGATACTGCAGCTTATCATTCGGTGGCAATCCCCCTTTAAAAGCTGATATTTCCAATACCTATTTGTTGATATTTGTGACCCTGTTAAACCCCAGCACTCTCGAGCGTTGAAAGGAGACTAGCAAGTTGTAATTTGGCCAAGTACGTTAGTCGAGATTAGCTGATATTTTAGTTTTAGTAATATTAATTTTATATATTTGTTTGTATTTCTTTTTTCCTTTTTTTTATTCCCACTCACTTTCAACCTGATGCGTTCTCAAGTTTCAAATTTTTAAAGAATTATTTAACTTTTTTTTTAAATTTATCTTTGTGACGGAGATAGCTATTACCTAACTTGATGGGTTGATCACTAGTGTGGTTCTGCCGAGACTGGTACGTCGTTATTTGGTTTACTCTCCAGGATTCTTACAATAGTCACAGTTCTTTGACTTAATATGGTTGTGCTTAGGTACTTATCGCGGTTTCTTGAAAATTACCATTTTAAAATTTCAAAAATATTACAATTATAGCGATATCGTCAGTCTGTTCGTTTTGTAACAGACATTAATCTTAAACCCTGTGGTATTCAGTTTATTTTCTTAAAATTATCAATGTGGCTCAGATACCTTCATTCTATTCGCTCACAATTGTGTACAAGTCTCTGCTTCACAAAACACCATCGTATTTGTTTACCTTATTTAATTCTGCACTGGCTGAACAGAGTTAACCAACAAGATTTAGTCATGGCCACCCCTTTACTCCCCCTCGCTGCCGCACTACTAAATACCAAACGTCGTTTCTGGTTCAGAGAATGAAGTCGTGGAATGAAATAATTTGCCCGAACCCATTAAAACTTGTCATAGTGTTGGAGCTTTCAAAGCTCAATCATTCCGTCACTTGTTCAACTCATAACTATGTCACATTCCTCTATAAGAATGTATATAAGAATGGGCTCCAGGCACAACGCTAAAGGGGAGGGGGATTAAGTGGGGCGTTCACCTCTCTAAAGTATTGGCCGGGGGGGGGGGGGCCCCCCCCCCCCACACACACACACACCTGGCTCCCCCAACCATCAGATCAAATTCAACCGTTTAAACGAAGAAAATTCTTGTAACTTATTAAGAAAACTACGTTATTTTCTTTCGCAGCGACAGGAAGTACTTAAGGTCACATCGATAGGGCTTAGTTGTTACTGTGAATTGTAAAATCAGAATATTTTTCATCTGGATATAAAAATATTCCAAAAAAGTGAGGTAGGAAACAGTTAAGAAGATTGGGTGTGAGAAAAGCAATGCAAAACTGTTATTTTTTATTTTGGGGGAAAGGGGAGAGGGGGAGACCGCAAAAGTAGAATCTTTTGGTTCGTCCCCATGCTAAAATTGCAGCCCCCACTGCCGCCTCCCCAGTAAAGTGATTCTAGCGTCGTCCCTGATGGCCCCAGCGCCTAAACCTCGCCCTTTGTGGCGCGATCAATTTTTATCCCCAGATTTTGTTGATCACATGTACTTTCACGTGCTACAATAAAGTTTATTATTATTATTATTATTATTAAAGCTATACGCTAGCCTGAGTGGAACTTAGTGTATCAAATAAAGTTTTCGTTACACAGCGTGCTTCAAAATGGATTTTCCGATACTTGAGCGGTTTCACGGTTCGTCTTCAAAATCAAGGCGGTTCCGTTGCCTTTGATTATTGCCCTTGCACGCTTGTTCTGATGTTAATTCCAGGATTGCTGTGTAGAGGTAATAACGTTAGAATGCAGCTTAAGGTATCTCACTCGTAGTGCTACCTTAAAAATTCATACTTTAATGTCCGGTAGTTTTCCGGCTGTTTGATTTCAACTGTGCTCTAATTATTAAGTCGGCAAACTTAAAATGAGTCACGATTCCTTAGTGTGCTTGTAAGAAGGAACACTCTGGCGTCGTTATAACGTAAATTGGACTTCCTGCTCATTAAAATGAGCGGCCGTAATATTTGAATTCACGTTTGTTTACTTTCCGTGCCCTTAAAGCATTTTGCGTATAGTAATGACTTACGTACGGAAAACTTCATCGCAGGAGGAGCAGTTTCCGCTCCGGCGTTCGACTTATACCATGCGCCGTGGCTGTTTGCTGTGACGTGCATGTCACGTGACTGGGCTAGTCCACTCAGACGGCCAAACAGCCGTTGTTCTCGTTCATCATTGGCTAACTCATGGTGACGTCACGGCAAACAGCCATTGCTCGTGGTATAGAGACGGCGTGCGTCTTAGCGACAAGCTATGCCGTGGACCTGCAGGCGAGCTGGAGCACTAGGCTTCCGAGATCCTAAGTAGTGGGAAATAAAACTTAATGGGATTGGGCAAAAGCACCATTATTTACTACTTGGGGGGGGGGGAGATTGAGGCTTAACGGCGCGTTGACAACGAGGTCATTAGCGCCAGCCTCAGTCACAGTGCACTGGTCCGGGTTGCCACTGCGGCCCACATTACAGAGAAGTTAAACAAACCGCAAATCTAGATCTTATTATACGTCTGTACCTCCTTCAAAAATTTAAAAATCACAGACTGCAGGACAGACTAATCGGTCAATTGATGCGCGATGTACATGTAAACCTGGAATATATTCGTATTGTGATTTTCAAGGAATCAAATCGTGGATCGGACAGAAGTGTTGAGGAAGAAAGGGCGTTTAAAACTAAATGAAAGCACCAGGCAGCTTTGAACGAGTTTCGTAGCACTAACAAAGAAGTACGAAATAACCTTACATTAACAATATGCGAAAAAAAAATAATGAAATAAAAAAATTGCATTGGATTTTTATTCCGTGGATTTTTTTTCCTTTGGATATATTTTTTCTTTGGATTTTATTTCCTCTGGATTTTTTCTCTGGATTTTTTTCCTGTATTTTTTTCCGTGGATCATTTTCTTTGGATTTTTTTCCTAGATTCGTGTCGTGAAGGATGGAAACGGCGGCGAACACCATCAAGATGGTGACAATCAACAGCAAGTGACGGACTGGAAGTGGAAGTCGACACCAAAGACATTCAGGAAGGATTACGACCTTCCCGGCCCCCCCCCCCCAAAAAAAAGGAAGCAGTGAGCAAGGTTGGTTTGACTAATACGCAAACGGGCAAACAACACCTCTTTCCGGCGACTACAGTGCTTGTTTGTCCTACAAGAATTGCCAAGCAGCGAGCAATCTCGGACATAGAGCTGGAAATGCGTCTGATGGAACAAGGCACAGATTTCTATCGAAGGGACCAGAAATTGCACTTTTTAGCTGCAGCATCAGCATGCTCAGTCCCAGCTATCCCAACATGGCCCAGGATCCAGCAGAAAGCTACAGTTTTCCATTGGCCGTGCACGCGGGAAAGCAGAGCTTGGACTCGCTGTGTCAAGGGTTCAGAGGGTTGTACGATGCCAAGGGGTCCAGGGCACTCATGCAATCACTGAATGATTACTACTGTTCAAGTACCAACAGATATAAGAAGGAGCCGAGTCTAAAGCGGCTAGAAATTCGACGAACACTTTTTAATTTAAAAAAAATACACAAAAAGTAAGCTTTCATTACTCATGTGGAGCTTCACGTAGTTTTTTTTTTAATCTTGTGTGATGCAATGCATTGGATTTCATAAATAAAATATCACAACAAAGAAGCGATGTTAAATGAAACGCAAACAACAAGTACGGCTTCCCCTCTCCTTGTTTCCCCGCCAGTCATATTTCCAATCACATTTGTATGAAGAAGCAAATTCCCGAATTACAAAATACACTACTTTTTTTTTAAATTAATTTCCTTGTGCCGTAGTCAAATAAAGCCAACTCAAAACGTAACTAAACTGGCTCATTTTAGAACCCTACCAGACATTTTTTGGCGAAGTGAGCTTTGAGAAGTGAACCTAATTGAGCCTAGATGTGACCCTAGAGTATGGAGTGGCACATCAGGGGAATTCAACCGAATTCCTGCTGAGGGCCAAAATTACGAACCCCAAAATAAAGCATTACAATTATAATGCGGTCACTCATATTACTCAGGTTTCGGTTTTCTTTTCCGTTTACAATACGTTAGTACCAGACGGCCGAACCAGAAGGTAGAGGGTACAATGGACAGAACCGCTTACATCCTTCCTCCCCCTCTTCCTGAGCCCCACTATACCATCTTCTTATATCACCCTTTTTTCAGAGGTCCATTCTATCCTAATTAGGTTCATTCCGTTAGGCTCGTTCTAATGTCTTTCATAGGTCCATTCAACCCTCTTCATTCGACTCACCCTATACCCTCTTCCTTAGAGCCATGTTAACCTTTTCCTTAGATCCATTCTGTTTCTTCCTTAGGTTTGTTCTCCCATCTTCCTAGATCCATTCTACCATCTTCTCTAGGTCCATTCTGACCTACCATCGTTCTTAGAACCATGCTTCTCTTTTCATGAGGTCCTTGCACCCTTTCCGTACATTTATTCTGCGTTAATCCTTAGGTCCGATCTACCCTCTTCTTTAGACCAATCCTACCCTCTTCCTTAGACCAATCCTACCCTCTTCCTTACGCCATCTTACTCTCTTCCTGGGGTCCATTCCGACCTCATCCTTAAGTCTGTTCTACAGCATTCTCCCATCTTCTTAGGTCCATTTTATTCTCTTCCTTCTTAGGTTTATTGTACCCTCTTCCTTAGAGTGCGTACTGTTAAATAACATACTTTAATTGTATTTTCCTGTTCGTTTTTCTCCCAACTGCACTAAAATTTGAAATTCGCCGAACCGCTGCTTTACTTTGGATAGCAATACGAAAAATCAGCAATAAAAAACAAAGTTACAACCCTGATTAACCTCGTCGTGAAATCTTCTTCGACTTCGGTTTCTCGGAATTGTTTACAAGACTTCAAGAATAGTTAAAAAGGTTTTATCGATTGTCTCATCCAGGGTTGGGGTTGGATATGGCCTGGTGGACTAGAAAGAGGAAGAAGCAATCCATGGATGGTAACCCCCTCCCCCAACCAAAAAAAAAATAAAAAAAATTGACATAAGACGACCAAAACAGAGTACAACAAGACCCCGAGACTGTAGTTTCATTAAAAGATCGGTTCGATTGGCGACGAGGCCAGATGATCGACCTCCCAGACGCAGGCAGCGTGTCGCGTTTCTTCATTGCCGCTACATCGCAAAAAAGTACACATTTATTCATTTAAGATGGTACGCGGGTGAACTTTGATCGCAATCATTCTTCAGAGTGAGCCAATGACGTAATCACGATCGTGTTAATGAAGAGTAATGAATGATCGTGTCACGTTGGTGAAAGCAGCTGAACAGAGAAAAAAAATGTGGTGTATTGCCTTAGGACTGAACTCCCGTTCCGCCAAATTCCGTTTCGCCAAGAGAAAGCAGATCAAAAGCTTTTGCCTGAAGGGCAAATCTCGTTTTGCCAAATCCCGTTTCGCCAAAACTAATTTGACAAAATTTCACGTTCACGAAATTTAATACCTTATTTCTATGCAATGGGGATTTAAGAGGCAAACATTAAGCAGAGACAAGCAGTGGTAGAAAAAGACCAATTGACTTATTTGCGTTGTGAAAAATGGCAATACAGACGGAAAACCGTGTATTTTTAATATTGTTTAGAATGCTCGGTCGTCACTAGGTCAATGCCAAGGTTCACTTTCAAGAATAGTTAGTTATACACATGATGGTTACCCTTTCCCAAAAGGGAATTCCCGTTTCTCAGAATCCCATTTCTCAGAATCGAAATATTCTTCAAAAACTTACCATTGCAGAAGTTAAAGATGCATACCTAATTGGTAGGAATTTGTCATTAGTTGCGGTTTCTGATGTTATGTGTTTAGCCGCCGCGAGCGCGGCAGCACGAGCGAGGCACGTTGTAGTTACAGTCAGATGCGTTTGGTCAGACGCTTGGTAGGTGTAGCCTATGCTTTGGAAGGGGTGGAGGGAGCCGACAGTTCAGTCCTATGACAATGAGGTCTCCGATAATATAATTCGTTCTCAAACGTTCGGTCCCTGTCAATTCAGCAAGACGACTTGGTATCAAGTGAGTTAAAATCTTTGTTAGAAAAAGTTTAATATAATGTGCGCAATGTCAGTTAAAAACTCCGGTATTGATTTCCGGCCAAGGTTATACTTTATGTACAGTCGTAGCAATCGTTGATGCTGTTTATCATCACTGGATACGACGGATGGTTATATGGCAATACCATCACTATTTGATGAGAATGTTCAAGAAGGACGCTAGCCCATCAACGAATTTTTTCTTTCTACGCATCTCCAACGCATGGCCTCAGCTTGCAAAAGCCTGTGTCTATAATAACTAGTTCCGTCATCAGTTCCACTGTCGACATAATGGAGCGGGCTCCGCTTTCGTTGCTGTTTGGCTGTCAATCGGATCGGATCGGATTTGCCTTGTAATTTCTAAACAATAAGAGACAGTTGCTTGGGGTTTGGGCCATTAGACAGGTGGTGAAAAAACCGTGAAACGTCGAAATCGGTCGACGAAAAGTGAAAATATCTTGAATTTGGTTTATTACCGTCTAACGCCGCCTGTTTATCATTAACATCAACGTTTAACAATCGGATGCCTTGAACAATTAGAAACGGCTTCGCGTCTCGTTGTGGTTTTTTGATTTTGGCTCTTGCTATTGGTCCATTTTGTCACCATGATGGTTCCTCAACCCCATGTCCGATTCAGGATTTTTCTTTTGATAAACCTTGTCCGGCACTCCCGTGCTATTGCATGCAAAGTTTGGTTTGGATAGTCCTTGTGGTTTTTGCGTGATGCGCGGTCTAAGATTACATTGGAGGGTCTTCATAACGGAGCTACGCTCCAATAAAACAAGCGGCTATAGCGACTGCCTAGTCGCACCGGTCTTCTGTACAGTGCCTCCACTTTCAATGTTGAGGCACACACCTTTACCATGCAGTGCAACAGCTATCTCTATTATACTAATCTAAAAGCAGTAGCCATCACAATCGTCGGTTAAAAATGTGTTAGCTTGTAGGCCTATTTTACATTTTAGGCGTAATTGTCAGGGCTAATTTTAACCAGCAGTTTTAATTTCGTAAGTAACAGCTAACGGAGATATGGATTGTACAGTAAGCCTATTCATTTTTGCAACACGGTGCGCCTTACAGGCACACAGTTACAGTGTTACAACGTAACGCGCAACGCAGCATATATAGATCAGTGGTAGCAGGGAAGTGACGAGAGAGACGCTTTTGATGAAGCCAACAGCGACTCGTAGCAACTTGACGTTCCATGGTAACATGATTTTTAGGCCTAATTTTCATTTTTTGGCCTAATTTTAAAAATGCAGTTTTAATTTCGTAAGTAGCAGATATATATAGGCCTAATGGAGAATTTGGTTCGACGACAAGCCTATATTCATTCATGCAACAATGCAAGAGACTATTTTAAACGAAGCTAAAATCCATTTGTTTTTATTGCTTGTTACCTTAGGATTTTATTTCGACGATCAAATGTTATTATTTAATTTAGTTACGTCGAAGAAGTTTATTAGCTAAAGGAAGTAACGATGTTTTAATTTGCCATGTTACTTAACTAACTTCTCACACTGAATTTAACGTTGTAAACAATGGTCGTCAATATCTGGTACCGTTGCGAAGTTGAAAAAATAACGACGGACGGACGGACGGACAAAGTCGTTGCAGTCGTTGCAGCCGGTACGGCTGTACAGAAGACTAAAAAAAATGATGAATCAGTTTGTCGACGCCTCTCTCCTTTTTACAGAAATTAATCTCCAAACTAAAAAAATTAAAAAAATAAAACAGATATTGGATTTAGTTTTTATCCTGCAACTAATCTACTAATTGTATACTTATCGTGTAAGATGCAAGAGATAAGAGATAAAAATTTTAATTTTAATTTTATTTATTTTTATTTAATTTTAATAAAAATTAAAATGGATTTTATAGTACTACATGGACCTTAACTTATTTCATAAACCCGAATCAGGCTATTCTAACGAGGTTATTTCTTTCTAGAATGCATTTTCGAACATGTTGTATTTTATACGGGACCAAAATCTGTAATTTTTAAACCGAATTGTCGTGGAATCATTCTTTGAGCTTTATAATGCTATTCGACCCATGTATTTATTCGATAAAAAAATCTAAAATGGCAGCCCAAAATGACGTGCAAACGAAAGGTTTTTGATTTCCCTCCAAACGGTTTATCAGATTATACATAAACTGGCACAAACAATGTTTACAATTAACTTTTCCTCAAAATTTCGCATTGAAGTTTTTCAAAAATTCAAAGTGGCAGCCGAAAATGGTGTACAAAGAAGGTTTTTTGGGCTTTTAACTTCTAAATCATTCACCAAATTGAAATAAACCGAATACAAATAAATAACCTTCAGAACTACATGTTGTAAGACTGTTAAAATTAAGTGTAAAAATCAACCATTCTGAACAAAATGTGCGAGTATTCGTAGCCGGTTTATTTTCAATACGATGAATGATTTTGGATACCATTTTCGGCCACCATTTTGAATTTTCAAAAACACGTGAAAAAAAAACGACATTTTGAAGAGGGGGGCCTCGTGCACCCCGAACAACCTGAGAAAGCCGAGCCCATTGATCAGAGTGGTCAGTGCTATGCCATGGCTTCAGCAGGGAGCTTGCCGTAAATTAAAACCGTTCAGAAAGGTCAGCTATCAGTTAAACGGATGCCAGATCCATTCGACCAAGTAAGGCAGTAGCGTGAGGGCACAGACATCCGTGAGGGCATGATGGGCAACTTTCAGTGGAAGGGCACGCTCAGAGGCTTTATTATTCTGGGTCCTTTTTTTTTGTTTTGTTTTGCTTGACACTCATTTATTTTTTACCCTTTTTGACCCCTTTCCTGGGCTTCCTTGATTTTTTTTGCCCTTTTTAAGGCTCTAGGTCCTTTCTCCTCCGTGCGACCAGCATTTTTCAGTGCAGAAAAGCAAAATATGTCCTGTTTCGTCTTCAAAAGAGGCAAAAAAGGGCATTTTTTCCCCAAAATTTTTCCCTGTGCGCGCCACTGAAGTAAGGTACACATGTGGGAGTTATTGATGGAACTGTAAAAATATAGTCTAAAACACGATTCAATCTCGCGTACTCTGGCTCGTAGGCTAAGCCTTTAATAATTCGGTTTATGCTTTGCTTACTTCAGTCGGCAATGAAATTTGACTTTCGTCCGCTGTACCTAAAGTGTGCGCGGCCTATCTTGAGTTCGCTGCAGAACGAACACAGATAATCAATTGTACCTTTTTGGCAGCAGTGTGCCTTGTTGATATCCAAGATGATTACAAAAAGGTCATGATACAAAGATGATTACAAAGATACGCCGCGGGCACAATAGATATTTTGTCTTCTTGCGTGCGCTTTTCATGGTGTAGATGGGGGCCAGTTTTCCTGTGTTTTCCAACAGCCTGAGGTCAGCTTTAACAACGGCAAAAAAAAGTTAGAAGATATGTACGTTGTCGATCGTTTGAACAGATGGCAAAATTGTTTGATTTTTTTCCAACGAAAACGGAAAATACGTATGACTGTAATCGCTACTCCACCCTTGTTTTTATACCTTTCTCTTTTTATTCTTAAAAATCAAAATCGTTCTTCGAACTGTTCCATTTCAAATGATTGTCTTAGTAAACATCGCCACCAATCAGGCAGTCTCGATGAAAATGCCCCGCCTCATATGGTTTACTGGCGGTCATCGTGGCTGAGCCGTGAGAGAGCTCACAGCCTGCTCGCAGGAGGTTTCTGGATCTGGTCGAACCCTTGGAAAGGGTACCTTGGCAAAGTCCCCACCAGGACTGCCGGCCATGGTAGCGTGAAAGGCTACCATGCTCCTTCAGCAGCTATATGGGAACTTATTCGGGCCAATTCTGGACAACTTTCGGCCACTACGATGATCGGAGGTTTCCCGGTTCAAATCTCCGGGTTTGCCCCTCCCTTCACCAGATATTTCTTCTCTTAAAAAAGGCTGGTATTGTCCAAATTTGAACCGGTTCAGCCAGACAGGCATTAAATTGCTTCGGTTGACTTAAGCCTCAAAGACATTAAAATTCGGCCGAATTCACAGACACGAGAGGTTTCCGAATGAACTTGGTTGCAAAATATTTAGCAAGTTTTTGTTTTGTTTTGTATTTGCTGTCTCTAAACGGTTGAGTCATTGTTTTACGTTAGGGGAAAATATCTAATCGCAATAATGTAATCGGAAGCTCTCCACCCCGGCTTAATTTTTTAGGCACTCATTTTAATTTCCGGTTGTTTACGGAAAAGGAAATTAAAAATTTGACTATGTCTAACAGAAATTACATCCATAACGAACGCACCAAAGACCATAGGCCTAACATTATTCAGCCGTCGGAAATGTACACCTGAAGTCACAAAACAGCGATGTACACATGCTTGCAATTACGGTAGCAAGAATTTGTAGGGTTGGGGGAGGAGAATTTGTTACCGAAACATCTTAGATTCATTCCTATTAGTTCCGTCTACGTTTATAGAGGGCGCCATGAGTTTTATGTGGGAATTTCTACTCAGTTTGCAGCCTAAAATTAAAGTAAACTAAGCGAAACTAGCTTGCATTTAATTATTATTTAGTTTAGCTTAGTTTTAGTTTAGTTTACTTTAGATTTGGGCTGGAAAATGAACAAAAATTACCAAATGGAGCACGTGGCGCCCTCTGAAAACTCGTATGGAACAAATAGGAATGAATGTAATAGGTTTCGATATAGCCTTTTTAGAGTTACAAATTCTCCTCTCCAACTTTATAAATTCTTTCAATTAGATAAGATTTATTCTCAAAGGAACAAGGGAATCCAAATGGAGAAAACCGGATGCCACTAACAATGGTCCAAATACAATACTATGGGTTAGAAAATATATGTTAAAAGTAACACTAAAAGTAACTACAAACAAAGTCAGAAGCAAAATTTTGTCCCCTTCTTTCTAAATAAAACCTAGACAATGTCGGCCCAAACAAGCCAACAAAGGTACATATGACCTGAATGCAATTTTATAAACACTGAAAGACGACCCGGGGGGGGGGGGGCCACCAAGAACCAAGATAAACATCCATCATCCTTTACTTGTAAACTACAAGTGACGGGGCAAGCACAACATCCCGAGGCAACGCGCTTCAAAGGCTTGGAAAGAAGAACTTACGACTGTTCAAAGTGAAGCGCTCCACAACCAATTTTAGTGGGTGACCACGAGTACGATCAGACGATCTGAGCTCAAAGAAACGGTCCCCATACCGACGCAGGTCGCCCCGTAACAGGAGGGAAGTAAAATTTAGGTAAGCTCTTAGCCTGCGTAATTCAAGGAAATCCAGGTCTCTCACGATAGGATAGATTTTGTGCAGCTATCTAATAAAACTGCGCTGAACGGGTTCAATTAGCTTGATATCCTTCACAAGATATGGCGACCAGACAAGGATATTTTTGCGTCTGTAATGGCGACCAACCTTGCTGCACGGGGATATCTTTCGGGTTTCAGATCAGTTTTTTTCTTTTCTGAATTCCTATTACGTACCTTGGTAGGGCATAAATTTGATCCGGCATTCGGTTGCCTAATAGTCGGCTACTCTATACTTGAACAATAAGCAGTTTGTTGTTAGGGGTCACCCGAGGTCCCTCACAAGGCTTGCAGTGCACCAACCTGGAAAACCTGGGAAACTCAGGGAATTTAAACTACATTTGAAACTCAAGGGAAAACTATGGGAATTCTCAGAGTCAGTTAGCTTGATATCCTTCACAAGATATGGCGACCAAACAGGGACACTATTGCTTCGTCCGTAATGGCGACCAGCCCTGCCACACAGGGACCTCTTTCGGGATTTTCTAAGATTTTTCACGAAAAGCCTGAAAAACTCAGGGAAAAAAAACAATACCACACTTTTGGGCCTAGTCCTAAGCACATTAAACACGTTTTGTTAAAACTTTGTGATAAAATAAAATGTATCTTTGTACTTCTGGGTTGACACCTAAAGTTCATGAAATTTTGCACTGAGTTAGCCCTAAAAACATGTAAACTGTCAAATGACTAGAACAAATTTCCTTCCTAAAACTACAGTAAATGGCCTGGAAATTAACCTCAGCTATTCTGGATAACCTGGAAAACTAAGGGAAATTATTTCCGTATTTTAGTGGGAACCCTGACTGAGACTTACTTATTTTTCATTCTCTTTAGTGGCAAGGTGACGAAGTCTGTGAGGGTGCGAAAGGATTTGTGAACTAGTATGCTAGTAATAAGATGCTCGTTATTATTTTACTAGAAGAAGCCCGTGCTATGCACGGGGCCGGTCGCATTTCCCGTGACATTTTCCCGGCACTCTTCCCGACGACTTGTCAGATTGATCGACCACTCATGCCTGGCTCCTTTTGGCTGCAGGTAGAGTGGAGAATGCATTTTCAATGCGGGCGTGAGGAGGGGAGGAGTGGTTTTCCTTTAGGCTTTCCTTTTCCTTTTAGCCGGCCTCCGATATTATAATAAAGATTGGGGAAATTTACCACTTTGTAGTGCCGTGATCGTTCGAAGCCCTCTGCATGCAACAGTAAAATGAAAACTTTCTCATCTCTATAGTAAGAATCAAATTCCATGCCTTAACACAGATTTAATGGAAGTATGTTCCCCCGGTTTTGCGTACATTACTAAGCAGTATAATCAAGTTTCGTATTTGTAGACAACTTAGTAGATTAATTAGCAGGTAAATTAATTCGCGATTTACGAAGCGTTTCGGAGACGGTTAATAAGCCGTAAAGACAAAGTCACTTTTGGTAGTCAATGAGTAAATAAAGCCATTTTAAGTGCACGTGTGTTTGAAAATCACAAAGTTTCGCTCCGCGAATCCGAGCAGTAAACAAGTGCGAAAAAAAAAATATTAAAACATGGTCAAAACACAAAAACTAAAACTAGCGATTGCAATTTTAAGGAAGTTCAAGAGGATGTAAAATCGACATACTGCAACTAAACTTTAAAAGTTCACATCCTTTCAGTCGTACGCCCTTACAGAGGTACAGTTGTATGATTAGATTATGGGGTTTGTTTAACATCTTTGTATGTGTGGTGAATTGGAAATCCGAATGACTGCACTGTGACTGAGGTTGGCACTAATGACCAAGCTGTCGACGCGCCATTTAGCCTCATTCCCCCTCCCCCCACCTTACAGTCGTAAGGAAGTAAGGTAAGTCACTTACAAAACTAAAGTTTAACGAGGGGGGGGGGGCCAAAACGTTGAGATTTTTAAACTCACGTGCGCTTACTTAATGGCTGTATTTATTCAATCATTTCGGAGATAGTGAGATTCCAGTTTAAAAATTATTTTCGACCGAGGTGATTTGGAATGCTTCGTTTGATACTCTTAAGCCCGGTCTTCACGTGGCGTCTTAGTCGCCGGCGTATTCCTTCTTTTGCTTTGGGGAGGTATGAAAAAGAGTCGGGCGATTTACTGTGTACACACGGCGTCTCTTTGTCGTCGGCGTGTCAACTGGTTGTCATGACAACAACTTGAATTTGGCGGAGTTTTCGTTATCTGATAAAAATCTACGTTCCTATTGGTTAACTGGTCCCCCTCTACTGCCCAAAGGCAGGATTGAGTCGCCAAGCACAGCGTCTTTATCCATCCAGTTGGTTTAAGACGCCGAGCTCGGCGTCTATGTTGCCGACTTGGTCTACACGTGGCGTCTTGGGGACGACTACACGAATTCGGTGCCCTAAAGACAAACGAGGCAAGACGCCGGCGACTAAGACGCCACCTGAAGACCGGGCTTTAGCTAGGTCAGCTTACAAATGGATCGCGCGGTCAGGTTCAAAACTAAAGCGCTCGATTTCACCAACTATATAATAAAAAATTTTAAAAGTCCGGATCACCATCGTCATGAATATCAATACAATTTTAAATTACAAAAAAAAAGCACGTATTAGGCGAGAGTTTCAACGAGCTTTCAGCTGACGAAATGAGACCTAAGTGTCAGTATGGCTCAGCGGTAGGCCCTCGGCCTTTGATTCCAAAGGTCGTGGGTTCGATTCCCCGCTGAGGCAGTTTGACATATAAGTCCAAAAGGCAACGTAAATAGGTTCGCATCTGTATTTATTTAACCCATTTCGAGCCCATTGGCTTTCTGTCTCGTTTAACCCATAACCGCCTGAAAAAAATTTTCAGACCCTTTTTGGAGAGTCCATATTACTCGGGTCGGTTTTCGGACTCGAACCGGCATTCTCTTGGTTTGGAGCCGACGACGCTGACTACTGGGCTGTGATTGCCCGCTTTGCCCGGGGT
>JAHWFP010056179.1:0-17093 GCA_023313725.1 Lithobius niger | reverse complement strand
GAGGATGGGGTACTCGATGCAAAAAATAGACGAATCAAATTTACGCTCCCTCCAACCGCGGAACACGACGTGGCTACTAAGGGTTACGTCGATAGTCGAATGGTTACTTTAAACGTAGAAAAAAAACTCCCACCAGACACGGAGGAAGCCAAGAATCATTTTGACAACGTCGGTTTTGTGATGGAAAGATATATAAATCCACGTATCGACTGTATAGTTACTTTTCGCGGAACTAGTCCTTACCCTAAAGGTCACTTTTTTACGTGTAACAATAATTATCCTCGCCAATACTACTTATCAACATCCGGTTGGTATATCCTGGGAATGACTATAGGAAGTAGCGGAGACTATATAAGTAGTTCAAATCCTCCAGATATAAAGATTCGGTGTTTAATAACTCATTTTTTTGATTTATCGGAAAGTGTACCCGAAAACAAAGGATTTCAAGTTTATCTCGGTTTCGAGAGATTCCTCCAACCCTCAACTCTAAGTATAACTGAAATACCGATCATCGTGCGCGATGGTAACGTGATTTATATAATGGCTGATACGGCAAGCACGGAGGATAAAGATTACCAGATAGATATATACCTAACCAAGACTCGTTGTATACCATGGTCAAAGCAGAGACCTACCGATCCATACGAAGAAAAATGGGGTTAAAGAGCTAACCGTCTTAAAATATCTTCGTAATCATATCCCTTGCACGAGAAACTTAGAAAAAATAAACAGAAATGACCGCACAATGTTTGATTAAAATTTTGCACCCTGTCGTAATTGTATTTAACGGGACCCAAATACTCCGAAATGGATGTCGGTGGTTCGAGGTTCCCGAAACTGTCGAAATAACAGGGTATGTCAGTAACTGTCGAGTAAGCCACCCAATGACTTCCATTTCCATCGTGAAAATTTTCGAGATTAACAATGCCGCATTCGCCACGAAGTTTAGGATTTAACGGCATACGATCCTTGCTAAAAGTACCTCTGTATTTAGGAATTTTCAAAACTTTGACTAATCTGTTTAAATCGAGATTCGTTAACGGTTTAGTAAAATCGATCAGACCTTCACTGGCCTTAGAAAGAGCCCTCTGCCACGATTCGCTTTTTTTTTTCTTTTTACGTTTCAACCCCGAACCCTCCATCTTTTTGTTATGTCTCACCATTTCTTCCATTACCTTAGCATCGTTCTGGCTCTTTTTAACTGCAGCGGCGATACCGGCGGCACCTCCTGCTAGACCACCTACACCGGCTAAGATGGGTCCCAGCAATGCCAACAATGGTAAAAACCCACCTCGTTTCGCGATCTTTTTTCTTTTTACCCCGCTCCGTTTTTTTCCGATTTTACTTGTTTTCGGTTTTTGTTTCACCATCTCTCTTTTTTTAATAAATCACTTCGACTTTGCCTTTATCCAATTTCAAACTCATTTTTCTATCGCCGATCAACAGCGCGTGGCACGTCGTGTTAGCTGGAACCGCGGCGTTAAATTTCAACTTTACTTGCACGTCGACTATGCCGGACTGAAGTCTCTCCGATTGCTTGGAACAGTCCAAAACTACTAGAGGATAAGTCTTTTTAAACTGCACAGAATCGATACACAAGTCCCCGACATCGTACAAAGCGCGTCTAAACTCTTGAGCCATTCTATACAGGATCGAGTATTCTCCAGTAGCGTAATTTACGTTCAAGTCCAAGAACGGGTAACGTTCGGAATTTAAAGTTACGTGAGCATCTTGAAGACTGCAGTGATCGAATACGGCTGGATTTTTAGTTTGCGCATCTTTTCTATTAGTCTGAAGAGCTAGAATAACCCACCTCGGTTTTTCAACGGCCGAAGTAGTAAGCACGCGCCATGTGAAACTAGTGCTCTGAGGAAGTTCGCAACTATCGTAATGCCAGTGCCTAAAACCCAAGTCCACGTTCATCCCACCTTCTATGTAACTAAAAAGCCTGAGTTTTTGCTCGTCGGATGTGGTTACGTGGGGTACGTGCCACGAAACGCTACTCAATTCGACTTTCCCAACGGCTGTTGCAGCTGCCCTGAATACAGCATCGTCATTGCTCGCCCTAGACAACGTTAGGACATGCTTGGCACCGTACAGCACCTTGTCATAATTTTCGAAAAATCCCATGCAGTGTTTTAAGGGAATGGCGAATGAGAAGCTTCCTTTAGGAGTCGTTTCCTTCACGATGATGGAATGCCGTAATTTGAATCCGATGTTATCGTTTAAACTGGCCGCGGAAGATTCTGCCGCATCTAACGCCCAGCAGTTCCCCAGCAACGACACTTGATCGGTCGAACCGTACGTAAGGAGACCTTTCATGAGAGTCCCATAACCGGGGTAATTTAACTCGTCCACTAGCTTATCCCCCAAGTGATATTTAATGCTGGAAAACAGGTACATGGAACCATTATTGATGAGAGACACTATGTCCGCATCGGCAAAACTAGAACCGTCGGCATTCAGTAACCTGCCTTTAATCAGAAGATAACTATTCGCGACGTGTAGGAACAAATCCTGGTTTTCGATTACGATTCTAATTTCCGAATTGACGTTGTTTAGATTGGTTCCTACTATCGGATTATATTCGTGAAATGCGTAGCTCTCCACGGAAGAATCTTGTTGTAAAGATTCGTTTATATCGAGGTAATGTTCCGTTAAACTCATCTTCTCGCTCTCGTTATAAATTTGATGAATGCTGCGTTTTTTCCCCTTAATTGATTATTATCTACGACGAATCCTTTTCCAATTATTCTTTTTTTTCTTTCGAATACTAACATTCTTTTTTTAATACGTACAAAATTATTTTTTAGACCTCAGATGAAGTCTGACGGTAAGGGTTTCCCCGTTTAAATTTATCATTTCATTATCTTGAGAAGTTAACCAAATACGAATATTACGAATCTTGTCGGTAGTTACGGGAAGGTAAATTAAATTTTGAGGGGAAATTATCATCTTATAACCCGGTGGCACTCCCGGATAAAAAGCGTATATGCAAGGTTGAGTATCGTCATTCACGTAGGAAGACCCGATTATGTTGGTATGAACGAAAATTGTATTCAACCCCATTATATCCACGGATTTTTGACCTTGCTGAGTTTTAGTATAAGTTCCCCGAAGGAACCCTAGAACTGTTCCTAAATTATTATCTCCCAGAAACGAAACGCCGTAGAGCGGATTATTTATAACCAAATTTGTTTTTAAAGTATTATGGTTCGGTTCTAAAATGATGGCATTTTTTTCGTGACCACTTCCTTCTAAAGTAGACTGTATAAAATTATTCAAGTCCGAAATTTCGTAAGCGCCGGGAACGACACGCACCTCGATCCAATTCGCTCCACCGTCGATGGTGTACAAAAATTCGTTATTGTCAGCGTGCACGTTGAAAATACTGTAGTACGTATCCAAGGAGACGAGCGCCATTTCATACTCTTTTTTAGGGTCTAGGTATATGGGCGTTTTTAAATTGCAGCTCAGTTCGCCACCTATTCCCGTTAAAATTATTGAACTGGAATCCATGCTTTTTCTTTTTTTGTTATTTATTTTTAATAATGAAAAAAGGTACTGAAAGACACTTTCCCCACCATCCTCCAGATCGATGAAAATGAAGAAAATTACCAAGAGGCACTTTCCCACCATCCTCCAGATTGATGAAAACGAAAATAGGGTAGCAAATGGCACTTTCCTACCATCCTTCAGATCGATGAAAAACAGGACCCCCACTTTTCGTTACCCACCGGAAGTGACACCCCCATTTTTGATCTCATGACTGGGAATATGTATGTTTGTGACCTAAAAAAGGTAGAAAAAGGCATCCTCTCCAAAATAACAAAAAAAACGAAAAAAGGTCACCTTCCTCCAGATTGACAAAAAACCGGAAGTGACGACCCCACTTTTCATCATGTGAACTGAAGTGCATCATTACCCCACACTGATCACATGACCGGAAGTGACATCATAGGAGGAAGCAAAAAGTACTTTCCCACCCTTCTTCAGATCGACGAAAGCTGGAAAACAGATAGTAAAAAGCACTTTTCCACCCTTCTCCAGATTGACGAAAAAAATGGAAGAGACACCCCCACTTTTAATCATGTGATCTGAAGTGCATCAATACCCCCACTTTGATCACGTGACCGGAAGTGACATCATAGGAGGAAGCAAAAAGTACTTTCCCACCGTCCTCCACATCGACGAAAGCCGGAAAACAGATAGTAAAATGCACTTTTCCACCATCCTCCAGATTGACGAAAAATGGAACCCCCACTTTTCAACAGATGATCGGAAGTGCATCATTACCCCCACTTTTATCACGTGATCGGAAGTGGGGGGTATATATGTGTAACCGAATATCGTATTTTACCACTACTCCGGGTAGTAAGGGTCTAATGCTTACCAGCCTCTACTGACAAAATTGTACACCTAGACCCTGACTGTCAAAGCTTGTCCGTGTTCCTTCTAGGTTTTGACTTTTAGACCCTTACTCTAAACATTTAACGTTCCGTTTTTGTTTATTAATTCGTGTTACTTTTAGAATTGCAGCTAAACTGTAAAACAGTTCAGTTGACGGTCAAAGTTGATAGTTTAACACAGAAACCCTAGGCTGACCCTTACTAACACTGGCTATCACCAGTGTTAATAATAAAAAACAATTTTTTTAATTTTTTTTTTACAGTCTACGTCTTGCAGCTGACTTTTGCTAATTGGCATTGTTGCATAATAACAATGTTTAAAACAATGTAAAATAATCAATCTGGTCGTTTAGAGCTCCATAACCCCTGAACAACTGGACCAGTTAGAAAATACCTTATGTAAAGGGCACATCTACAGAGCCATATCTGTAAAATGAGCTAAGAACCAGCGTTATAGGACAAATGGTTAGCCCTGCAGAGAGGACAGACGAAAGTATCCCCAGAACAACAACAACATCATCATCATCATCATCATCAAGAAGAAGCAGAACAAGAAGTTGTCTATTTGGCCCCTCTCTGTATCTCGGGTTTGGCTCGACCGAATTTCACAGTTTTTGGACTGCAGACAGGCTATGACTAGTCAAGGCTAGATTCCAAATTTGGTTTAAAGATATTTATTTTTAACGGAGTTATAAGCTCTCAAAGTTGAGAGTTTAACACAGCGATCCTAGGTCGACCCTTACTAACACTGGCTATCGCCAGTGTTAATGGCTACTTTTATATGCTTACTCTCCAGACTAGAGATGCTTATCCTTTTATCATAAGTTTGTCAAAACACAAATATTTAGGTTTTTTTCCTTATTTTTCACGAAAAGACATTTTTTAAAACTTTTTACCCAGGTTTACCAAGAATGTGCCCTTTCATATACTATTCTCAAAAATATATTTGTTCATTGCTGAATATCTAGACAGCTGAGTTATGATTTTTTTTTGTAAGACGCAAACATGGCTATGCGCAAAACAAACACAGACTTCTCCTTGAAACCCCATAACAATGTCACCGTAAAGATAGGTTTTGAGGAAGCGCTTTACCTTGGATCTTGCAGTATAGTTGGTCAACGTTTTGATTGTAAAGTCTGGAGTTCAAGAAACTGCGATTCAAAGGAGTTCTTCGTTTACTACAATTATTGGTGCAAAACCAACCAGTTAGATTGAATTCAAATCAATTTAATGACCATGGCATCATTACGTGTTGAAAATTAAATAAAGTTTAAATACGATACGTAAGAAGAGGTATGTAACGTACAAATTCTCCTAAAAAAGTCAAACTTTTTTGAGACAGCAGCGACGTAAGTATGCCGATGTTTCGAGGGAAAGAGTGACTTTCTACTTTCAAGTTAACACTGCTGATTTTTAGACAGCAGTGCTACACCCACATTTTAAACAGTAAAACTTGTTGCTTAACATGAATTTATGCTTTCACACCATACATCAATAGTTAGCACACAGTACTCGTCGATAGATACACACTAAAAATCACGTCATTTTTGACCGGTGAACACTAATTAGCCCTGAAACACACACACCAACTAATTTATTTTGTTAATAACATATTGAGTACGAACATTTTTTTTTAAATGTCTTCTGCCAATTCATTTGAACCAGTAGCGTGCAGAGACATCTGAGAACGCAGGGACAACTTTTAGGAAAAGGGCACGGTAATGTTTATTGGACATTTTTCCTGGGGAACTTTTTTTTCGCTCTGTTTTACCCTTTTTTAGCTTTTTTTACCCGTTCACCCGTTTTTGGTCTCTTTTAGTCCTTTAGGTCTTTCCTAGGCACCGCTGCACCAGCAAAATGTCAGCAGAAAAAGGCCAATTTTTTTTACAAAAAGGGCACTTTGCGAAAATGGCAGGAGCAATGCCCCCACCACCCCAACCAACATCGTAAAATACGATAACCTACGAAAAATTTTGAGAAATTGAGTTTTATTGAGTTGTGGCAATCTAAGCCATATAAATCCCTTGCATCTAGGATTTTAGGTTTACCTTTTTTTATACATTTTTTTTTTAGTGCTTTAGTCTTCTACAGCAAATTAACGCTTGTGTACATGAACCGACTTAATTTTGAAACTCACTGGACGTTTTAGAAGCAATAAATTAAAAAGTCTAGCAAGCGGAAGGGAAAGTCTGGGAATCGAAGATGAATACCTCCGATATAGGAGCTGACATATTGTCCAGAAAGGGCCAAAATAGATCCTACGGGAACTTGGTAGTCTCTCACACTTTCCTGGCTTGTACTGACTGGCAGGGTCTTTACCTTGGTCCCCTTTCTATAAACTGATGAGATCAGCTTCTATCAGTAATCAGGCTTATCTCTTGACCCAGTGAAGGGTGCATGTCAAATCCGAATCATGAAATGATTGACTCAAATCCACCTTCATGAATTGGTGGAATGTTGCAGACAATGAATTTATGGAATTAAATTTCTTACTGCCAATTCTACTGACTTGAATTGGACTTGACTTCGATAGTTGCAAAGATTATAAATGATTTGAGTAGAAATTGTTTTCATGGGGGCCATCAGTTCAGTTTATGTTTCGTGTAGGTTTAAGTCATTCTTTGGAATAACAGTGTATGGATTCAGTTTGAGTACGGTTTGGTTTGAGATGCCTTGATTTGATCTGAATTGATTTGCAAATGTAATTCCAACCAACACCGACAAATTTCTCAAAAATTCAAATCAATTCCACCTGATTGTAGCCCCAAGCCCATCAACATCGGTTGAATTTTGGGCAGTTTCATAAATTCATTCAGAATTTGCCTGAAATTTTGCTAGAATTCGATTGACTTGGGTGGAATTATACTGAAGTGATCTAAAAATTAGCTGAGAACTGAATGAAATATTATGTGGGACAAGTGAGTCAATGAATTGGAACTGATTTGTTAGAATGAAAAAGACAATTTTGCCAGCCCTCCTAGCTGGCCGGCTGAAAATTATTTCTTTTGCTGGAAAAATACATAACCTATTTATTTTTGCATTAGTTCCTCATAAGTTGATGTCTTCTTTGAGGTTTTTCGGTGCTCAGTAACTGCCGGCGGCTGTAACCCGACTGCGCATCTGTTCTGTGCAGCCCCTCTCTTATTTAAGCGTGATCGCGCATTCGTTTGGCCATCATTTTTACCTCTCAATATGTCAGGCGGTGACTCAAGAGGGGAGGTAGGGTGGGTTTGATTATGTATTTTTCCAGCAAAAGAAACAATTTTGAACTGGCCAGTCAGGAGGGCCAGCAAAATTGTCTTTCTTGTTGCTGGAAAAATTATAATCTATTTATTTTTGCATAAACAGTTAGACCGTGTCAGAATCTCGTAGCGGGCACCATCCCGACGGGTCTGCTAGCGTTATGAGCTGGCTGTTCCCCCAAAAAGGTTTCACAAACTTCGCACTTTATTCAGAAAACAGGGTCACAGGAATTTGGTTTTCTTTCGTGGTATTTGGTGCCCTGAAAAGAATCGTTGGTTTAGAGATGAAGGCTTGCTTCCGTCATCGTTTTCTGCTTAAGGGGACTGGATTACACATCTAGCAGCTACGATGGGGCCCAGACGATGTAGTCCATTGGCTTGTTTCGTCATCTCTCTGAAGTAATGAGATGTGAAGACGGAGCTGTTTCGCCATGAAGCTGCCGTGAGGATGTCCGGGACTGGAACGGCGTTCTTGAATGCCCAGGAGGTGAAGAGTGCTCTTAACTCGTGCGGTGTGATTTTTATGCCCTCGTCATTGCAATTAATGTTGGCGTCGTCATAAGTGCTCTGAATCGTGTCGCGAATCCATTTTGATATGGTGGCAGCTGAGGTTTCACCATAATTTCTTTCGAATGGTAGAAAGAGTTCGAGTTCTTCCTTTGCGAATGCTTTCGTTAGTCGTTCTGGTCGTTTACCGTAGTGTACGGACGGGACAAAGGTGACGTTCGGGTTCTTGTCCGACGATGTGTGTCAAGGCTGGAATGACAATCAGTTTGGTGGGTTCACAGGTTCTCTGTGTTTGGGTCCGGAAATCAGCTCTTGGGGTTAGCGTCACGTGGGTGTTGTCGGAAGTAAATGCGCAGAATGCTAGGTTAGCTGAGAGTGCTTGTATCTCACTGCAACGGAGACTTGAGGCTAGGGTTATGAGAAAGACTGTCTTTCTAATTAGGATGGCATTGGGGCAGTTTAGGAGCAGTTCGTATGGGTCTTTGAGGAGGGAGTTCAAGACGATGAATAGATTCCATTGTGGAAAAATTTTTCTTTTTGCTAGTCGTTGCATTTGAAGAGATTTGATTAGGGACGATATCGTCATTGAGTAGATGGTTGCTTCCTACAGCTTTGAATACGGAATGGAGTGCTGAGTGGTAGACTAGAATGGTGGAGCCTTTTAGTTCTTTGATGAAAAGTGTGTTGAGAAATTTTAAAAGTTCGGCAATAGGGGGATTGATAGGATTGACTTTCCTTCTGTCTACCCATGAAACCATCTTATCCTTTCGCGTTGTATATTCGGTTGGTTGATGATTTGATTGCCATACTTGCATTTCTGGACGCTTCCTCCTTATGAATGCCTACCTTTCTGAGGAGTTTGACGATAGTAGCCACCCATGTAGATGTAGGATTTGCAGATTTTGGTGGTTCTTGCTACCCTTTTGTTGAGTGAGTAGATCTGGTATTGTTGGAAGGCTTCTTGGATCGTTTACTAGAAGGTTCAAAAGGAATGGAAGCCACGCTGCTGATGGCCAGTTCGGAGCTACTAGTAGGAAGAGGCTGTCTGATTGGTGGATCTTCTCCAGGATTTGTGGGAGTAACTTGAACGGGGGGAAGAGGTAGGCGTATAGGTTCTCCCATGGGAAGGTCAAGGCGTCTACTGCTGTTGCTCTCTCGTCCGGGACTGGGGGGGGGGGGGGAATGAGACTTAATGGCGCATCGACAGCTTGGTCATTAGTGCCAACCTCAGTCACAGTGCAATGGCCCGGGTTGCCACTGCACCACACATTACAGAGATATTATTCAAATCCCCAATCTAAATCTTGTCATACATCTGTACCTCCTGCAAAAATTGAAAAACACCGGACAGGACGACAGACTTATCGCCCAATTGACGCGCAATGTCATGCGGAAGATGGAAACGACGACGAACACCATCAAGATGGTGACAATCAACAAGGAAGTGCCGGACCGTAAGTGGCAGCCGACACCAATAACATTCAGGAGGGTCAACCCCCCGCCAAAGGAAACAGTGAGTAAGTCGAGTGTGACCAATGTGCAAACGGGCCAACACCACCTCCACACGACGACTGCGGCGACACGCCGAGTGCCATTCCTCAACAGTGCCTTTAATAGCTCGTAGTTTATTACCGTCCTGTCTGTCCCACAAGGCTTGCCAAAAAGTCTGTAACCTCAGACGCAGAGCGACTGGGACTTGGGGGGGGGGGGGGTTGAGGCTTAAGGGCGCGTCGACAGCTTGGGACTGGGACTGGGCTTACGAAGAGGGGAAGTCTGGCATGTGCCTCATGGTGAAGAGATCTATCATTGGGGTGCCCCGGATGTTGAAAAGTAATTCGCAGATGGATTTCTTTAGCATCCATTCCACTGTTGGTGGTTGGTGGAAAGAGAGCCTGCAATGACATTCCTGCTGCCTGGGATGTGTAAGGGGAGGACTGTAGTGCCGAGCTGTAGAAGGAAGATTGCCGAGGTTATTTCGTGTAGTTTCCGTCATCTCATTCCACCTTCTTTCTTGATGTAGGCCACTGCAGTTGCGTTGTCGGCCTGAACTTGCATGACTTTTAGTTCAGGCCAGAATGCATTTCGTTGAAGGGATCTGCTGAAAGTGCTGGAGAGCATTAAAGACAGTCTTGAGTTCTAGGACGTTGATATGGTGCTTGTCCTGTTCTGTCCAGGTTCCGGAAGTTTCTAGGTGGCCAATGTGGGCTCCCCATCTTCATGGGTGCATCAGTTAGCAGCAGGAGTTCTGGTTGAAGTTCATGCAGCGGGACTGATTGGGAAAGGATGTGGACGTCTTACCACCAAAGGAGAGCCTCTCATGGAAAATCCTGGCCGGTGAGGTGGCTGTGATTTGGGTGGAACTGTGTGGTTTCCCATGTGTCGATCCTGAAGTAATGGAGCGGGCTGGTCATCCACCTGCCGAAGGGGATTAAGTTCACCATTGAATCCATTTTCCCTATTAGGGAGTTTAGTTCTGTGGGGGAGTGGTTTGGTTGTTGACGGAATTGACGTGAGTGATGTAGGATGTCTTCCACTCTATCTGGAGAGGGTCTGATGGTTACGGTCATCAGGTTGAAATCTACCCCTAGAAAGATGAAGTCCTGAGCAGGTTGAAGTCTTCACGACGAAGCCCAATTGGTTGAGGAGTTTGATTGTGTAGCCCCTGTTGACTAGGAGTTTGGTGGGATCTTGGTTGTTTAGTAGCTAATTGTCTAGATAGGCGCTTGCTTCCATCTGTTTCTGGTGCAGATGTGCCAGGATGGGTTTCAGGACCAGAGTGAAAACTCTCGGTGCCGAGTTCAGTCCAAAAGAAAGGCAACGAAACTGGAAGACTTTGTCTTGGTAAAAGAACCAGAAAAGATGTTCGATGGAAGCGTGGAATAGGACATGAAGATAGGCATCTTTTGAGGCTATTGAATTTGATACAGTCTAGTCGTTAGGTTTTAGAGAAAATCGCATTGATTCCAACGTTTCCATTTTAAAATGTTGGTTTTCCATGTGTCAACAGTGGTTTTAGGTTGAAAATCAACCTTTCTCCTCCCGATTCTTGGGTCTGAGGAAAATGTGGCTGTAGAATCACGGTCCATATGGGGGATAGCATTCTAGGATTGCGTTCTTCTGAAGTAATTCGTTTATTTCGGCTGTTAATTTTGGGGTCGGTTGAGATGCGTTTTACCATGGTGGGGATTGAGCAAGTGGAGGTTCCGAGATGAAGGTTGGGAGAAAGCCTTCTCGGATGACTGAAAGAACATGTTGATTGTTAGTCAATTTTTCCCATGCTGGAAAGTGAGCTTGTAAGTGACTGGGTGGCGAAGCTGTTAGGTGGCGTTACTGGTCTTGGGGTAGTTTTTCTTGCCTAGGGATGAAAAAAGGCTTCTCTTGTCCGAGGGGGTTCCCTTGTCATTGCGGCCACGACTTTTGGTGGGATAGTTCCTGGATGATTGGTTTGAACGAAATGAATGGTTGGAACGAAATGACTGTTTGTGATCACTTCATGGGTTGGCAGTGTTAGGGGTCTGGGGTTTGTTGTTAGGCTATGACTCGTCAGGACGTTGGGTGGCAGAAGGTTCGTGCAAGTAAGGCTTAGGGTAGCTTTTTGATGGAGTTTGGTTCTTGAAAGGCTTGGGCTTTCTTGAAATGTCCAGAAGGGATGCCAAGCTGGGGATTAAACCATGAAACAGAGTGTTAGGCTCGTGGAGAGGTATGATTCTTAGTTTGTATTTCGTTGAGTCGTTTAGATTTGAGGCTGTAGCGAGAGCAGTGTCTCTCATAAAGAGAGCGTAGCTGAATAATGCACGAGTGAACCAGTTCATGCATGATAAGTAGGGGAACCTGTCTTCGGAAAAAGTTGAGGAATAAGATTGGAGAGATCCTTAATCTTTGATGCTGAGGGATCTGAAGAGAATTTCTCGTAGAGCGCAATAATAGCCGTGTTCAAAACGTCGTCCTGAGAAGCAGGGCATAGGCCTAGACGAATGCATTTATCCATTTCGAAGAGCACAAAGGAGGGGATTTCTGTTCGTTTAGGAAGATGAAGGGCGGCTCCAAAGTCCATTTTTACTTCTGCTGCAAGGAATTTGGAAACAGGATAGGTATCGAAGTTGTTTTTTTTTTTTTTTTGGTTACACCTTTCCCCGTGGGTCTGGAAAAGGAGGAACTCGTGGCCCGGTCTTGGCGGAGGAATTTCTTTATCCAGTTCAAGTGCATCGCCACACGCCAAGACGGCGCCACCATTTCGTAGCAGGCAAGTGACAAGAGTTGTGGATTGTCCTAATAAGAGTAGTTGCTTGACATTCTTTTCACGTAAGGCGAATCCAAAGCCTGTTGTTAAACCTCTTTTGGTGACGGGTACATTAGAAGATTTGGAAGGTTTCTACAAGAAGCAATCAGGAATATCCTCTGCTGTTTTCAAAAGGTCGGCGAGAGGGGTGGTGTCGTCAGCCGATGGATCCGGGAAACGACTACGCTTGTCATTCGTGGTCAGTTGTGCATTTGCATTTGCATTTGTGTTTGGAGGTTGGGGTCGAGTGGGTCGCATTCGCATTTGCATTCGCTATGCGTTGGTTCAAAATTGATGCAGAGTTGACATTCGACCCATCAGGGTCCGGGATGTCGGGAATCAGGTCAGAAATGATCATCGGCAGTCGGTGGGATGAGGAACGGGATTTTTTCGAGTGGCGGTGGGCTGATGAAGAACGTTTGTGGCTTGATGTTGACGTGGTGGCAACCCACTCGTCAGTTCTCTTTGCCTTAACAAACGCTGTGACGGAAGAGGGCAGCATGGTATTTGAATTCCAGTGATCGAATCCAGAGACAGCACGATCTATCATTTTGTTTACTTCAGAGTATGAGATGGAGTGGCTTCTGGACGAATGCGATATCAAATCCAACAATTGCTTGGGTGAGAGTTCAGCTTTCAGCATTCGTTTCCGCTGTTGTTTAGAACGAATGTAGGTTTGGCGAGCTTCTTGGAAATCCGCTTCAAAAGTTAAAGGTGTAAGCTTGAGGCTCGCGAATGCTGGCCCACTTGTAGTGGGGAAGTTGCGGTGGTGTTGGCTATCATGGTAGTGGCATTCGCATCCGTATTCGTGGTCGAAGTCGATGGTTGAATCGCCATTGAGAGGGCATTGTGATCGACAGCAAGCACGGTTGGGGGATGAGATGGAATCTCCGTAACCTCGGCAGGCAAGTTTAACATCTTTTCTTCTTCTAAAGGAATGGCTTGAAGATCTTCAGGACGAACGTCGGGAGTCAGACCAGCGTGGACACGCGCTGGAGGAAAAATGATGGCGAAACGAATGCGCTTGAATAAAAGAAGAGCTACGCAGAACAGATGCGCAGTCGGGTTACGGCGCCGGTGGTTACTGCGCACCGAAAAACCTCCAGGGAGACAACAACGTTCGAGGAACTTATGCAAAAATAAACTGGTTATAGTTTTTTTCCAGCAACAAGAAATGAAAGTAACCATTGAAAAGGATTTGAAGTATTAAATACAGAAAATGGCAGTGAACTGAATTTAATCAGTCAATGGCATTGTAAGTGCTTGTCAATGGAAATTAGCTAGGAAAATGATTTGACTAGGCATTCTGTCGACGCACGGGTAATTGACTCAATTCTGCCCAAATGGAAACGTCCCCATCACTGCTGCGACCATGACCCTAGTGTGTATTTTCTATTTCATTCAAAGATAAAGTAAATATTCATGGTGACTCTTGCACTCATTACTGTTCTGTAGTTACCTTGGAATGGTTGCCATCGAGGAAGAACACCGCCTCCGTTTTGCCAACTCCCGTGGTAACCGGAGGGGCCAAGAACTCATCATAGATCCCTCCTAGTCCTTGCGCTTCTGCGTCCAGCACATCGCTCTTGCTTTCCTCAGCCATAAGCTTGACCCCTTCACTGGCCATCGTGCCAAGTCGCCAAAGAACGTAGCTTTTGTTGTGTGACCGACCTGAAAATATAGAGATTATAAGAATAAATGACTGCTAACATGTCCTAAAACATGAAGACATACTGCATACCTAAAAACTTAAAATCACAGAAACAACAGGGAATAACAAGAAAACTTTTACTCTAGCTAATACCTCATAATTTAATCAGAAGCAAAGGTGCAAAAATAGCGGATGAAAGCAACCTAACAGTAAATTTAAAGACACGGCAAGGTTAGCTATCATTCTTAATTACTTTCAGTGGTTCTTTAACTATATTTAATTTGCCTACGCGCCCAAAAATAGGTATACAACACAATAAAAGGGGAAAATATAAATGTATTCAAGAACGTAAATACATTCGATCATCTAATAACAAAATACGCATAGCAATAAAGTAAATGGTTTCAGTGCCGTACTAAATATTTGCAATCACGTCATGTATACAAATTCATTTTACAGAATTGAAATTTCGAGAAATATTAAGCGACGAAACACACGGGAGCCAACACTAGACAACATTTTCACAGTTAATTTCCGTTTCTGTAACTTAGAGAAATAGTGAAGATATCCCAAAAGTACAGTCTGTATTAAGTAAGTAAGGTTTTTATTATCAAAAATATTTAAATATCAAATATCTTCACCCTGATTCCAGAATTATGTGTGCATATTACAAATACCAAAATATTACCATGAAACCTTTTTCCTTACTCCAAAAGTATAGGCCTTCAGTTTATATTTGAAATGCATACGTATTCTAAACATTAAAAAATATCAGTAATATTTCATGGGTACAGTTAAAAAACGTAGTAATGTTAGCGGATGAGGCTAACGAAGTTATCAAACTTTCACACATTAGTGACATTGTTATCCTAATACAGGATGAATGGTACTCTAACAGACAGTCGAGTCCTTGGATGAAGATGTTGTTCTATAGTGTCCGCGGCCTATCTTGAGTTCTCTGCAGAACGAACACAGATAATCGATTGTACGTTTTCAGTAGCAGAGTGCCTTGTTGATATCCAAGATGGTTACAAAAGCAATGGCGGCCATCGATTAAAGCCACCCCATCCAGGAAGACGTAGTCGCTCATAAAATACCTGCAGGACTCAAGATACTCCCCGCACACAATAGGCCTTTGGGTCAACTGGACAACTGATCGAAATGGAACAGAGCGTGGTAGATTCAAAGGCCTCCGTGAATGACGTAAACATACGTTTACAGAACTGAATTTGTTTAAGGTCGTATGCTATATGTGTGTCGTAAACGAAATGCGTTTCTTTCAGTCGTTGGAACTGAGGCTGGCATCAGCAAAAAAACGAGGGAGACCACAGAATTACAGGTCCAATGGTTGTTTATTGGGGTTTCATTTAACACTTTTCTTCATTCACTTCCTTATTGAGTTGGTCAGAGTCCTGGGAATACTGCGTCATTGTACTTCATTCTCTCCATTTTTGTCAGGAGTACTCAAAACTGAACGACTTACTGGAGTATAACATATGTGGATGTTAGTCACAGCATCTGTGGACTCTGAGGGCTGATATCCATCAAGGACCGCGGTAGCGGTCCTTATGTAAGCCTCAGCATGAACTTCCATGTTAAACGTCAAACTTTGAACTCCTATAGTCTCGCCCAGAATTGACATACACCAACGAAATTCGGTATTTGGGGTCGTGTCGTAACTATTTCACCACATTACAAATTTTAATGACAACAATCAAACCGTTCGGCGTCCACAGCATGGCCATTTCTTGTTGTTGTTGTTGTTGTTGTTGTTGTTGTTGTTGTTGTTGTTGTTGTTGTTGGGACTCTTTGCCCTCACCTGGAGACCGAACCACTGAACCGATTTTCAAGTTCTATTGCTTAAAACGTAGGTCTGGATAAGGCCTAGGGCCTTTCGCAGGCTATTTTAAAGAAACTACAATATTCTTGACACGGAAAGCCAAATGGGGTAAAACTTTTGCTCTCACCTAGAGATCGAACCAATGATCCGATTTTCAATTTGTATAGCTTAAAATGTAGTTATTAACACCGACAAGGGCCTTTTGAACCCGATTTTGGTGTGACTACAATATTCTCGTTGGCAGAGCAATTATTATTGCAGAGCACTGGGCAGAACTCATTAATGTTGCTGTTGGGAGTCTTTGTCCTCACCTGGAGAGCGAACCACAGAACCGATTTTCAAGTTCTATAGCTTAAAACGTAGGTATGGACAAGGCCTAGGGCCTTTCGCAGGCTATTTTAGCGTAACTACAATATTGTTGACACGGAAAGCCAAATGGGCTAAAACTTTTGCTCCCACCAAGAGATCGAACCAATGAACCGATTTTCAAGTTCTATAGCTTAAAACGTAAGTCTGGACAAGGCCTAGGGCGTTTCGCAGGCTATTTTAATGTAACTACAATATCCTTGACACGGAAAGCCAAATGGGCTAAATCCTTTGCTCACACCTAGAGATCGAACCAATGAACCGATTTTCAATTTGTATAGCTTAAAATGTAGGTATTAACACCGACCATGGCCTTTTGAACCCGATTTTGATGTGACTGCAGTATACTCGTCGGCAAAGCAATTATTATTGCAGAGCACTGGGCAGAAATCATTAATGTTGCTGTTGGGACTCTTTGTCCTCACCTGAAGATCGAACCACAGAACCGATTTTCAAGTTCTATAGCTTAAAACGTAGGTATGGACAAGGCCTAGGGCCTTTCGCATGCTATTTTAATGTAACTACATTATTCTTGGCACGGAAAGCCAAAAGGGTTAGAACTTTTGCTCCCACCTAAAGATCGAACCATTGAACCAATTTTCAATTTGTACAGCTCAAAATGTAGGTATTAACACCGATCAGGGCCTTTTGAACTCGATTTTGATGTTACTGCAGTATTCGCAGCGGCAGAGCAATTATTATTGTAGAGTACTGGGCAGAAATCATTAAGTGGAGTAACAAATTTTAGCAGAAATTTTGCAGAAAACATAAATTTGGTACACAAGTCTTTCTTAACAAT
>JAHWFP010056176.1:0-23671 GCA_023313725.1 Lithobius niger | reverse complement strand
CCCGCTTCAATTTCTTGCACCAGGGCCCACCCTGAGTAAGTTAATACGCCACTGCTTTTCAGATAATTCTCCTTTTAGGAGTCTTGCTAGCCTGAGAATTTTCGTATGCAACAGGGTGTAACAATCAATTCACCACCTGTATCTAAGAGTTGCCAGGGTGAGGGCATTGACTGATTGATTGCTCAAAAGAAGGTCGAGTGTAATGGCTGACATTTTGACATGGGTTGGATATAAAAGATTTATAAATAAATAAATAAACAAATTTACCACAGACATGGAAGGGTGACAGAAGGGGGTGGGCCCACTAACACTGCTCCTAAGACTACGAAATGGTGAAAAGATGATCAAAAAGTTAAGTATTCATAAAGGGCGTTTCAAATGCCTCTCAAGGGGTTCGTTTCGGAGAAATCTGTGAAAACCGGCAAGAGTGGAAGGCCCAACAGTGTCCTTGCTAAAGCCATTCCAGATCGGAACAACCCAGACTGAAAAGAAGTTTATACGACAGTTCAAACGCGAGATGGGGAAGCTAGTTTCCAGTCAAGACCTCGGGTGCACCTCAAACTAGGTGCAAAATCAAAGAACGGGAGGTCAATGCTGACAAGGCCTCTGAGAATTTTAAAGACCAAGATTAGATCGAACCAAAGTCGACAGAGCTCCGACAATTCCAGGCCAGTTCGGAGCAAACGTTCTCTATACCCGAGGTTTCTAAACCCTGGTAAGCTTTTTGTAAACCGGCACTGGACTTTCTCAATACGGTCGATGTCACTAGCCATGTAAGGGGACCAAACTGGAGTGGCATATTCAAGTACAGGACGTACGAAGACTTTAAACGCCCAGACCTTAGTAGGGATATCTCCAGAGATAAAACAATAATGTACAATGGCTAATCTAGAATAAGCTAAGGCACAGATTTTCCTGCAGTGGAGGGATTGTTTCAGGTTACCGGAAAACCAGACACCTAGGTCACACATTCCAGTGGTGGAAGGAAGTGGAGAATGATACAGAGAATAGAGGTTACCACTGTTTGGAGTTCCAACATGGAAGGTGCAGCATTTCTGAACAGAAAGGGACAGTTGCCAGGCCTTGGACCAATTTGCGATATGAAGAATCTGAGCTTCCAGAGCAGGGGAGCAAGAGGGAGAGAGAATCTCCGCACCAATCTTCAAATTATCTGCGAATTTAAAACCAAAGTAGCCATCAGAAGTAACTGCAGATCATTGATGTAAACAAGTAAAAGAAATAGCCCCAAAACAGACCCCTGTGGGACCCCACAAGGGACCTGAACCCAGGATAACGAAGATTTTTCAACAATCACTCTTTGGGTTCGGTTAGCCAAAAGAGCTGCAAGCCAAGTGCTAAGGTTCCACAACCGTCGATCTTAAGAAGCAGTTTTCGATGTACCACCAATTCAAAGGTCTTTTTAAAGTCGAAGTAGATAGTATGGGATGGAACCCCAACATCCAAGGCAGAGGTCCACCTATCGAGGACAGAAAGCAATTGGTGGGTAGTAGATCTAGGTGGTAGAAACCCAAACTGGTCCTGGGTGATGATACTGTTGGTTACGAAGAAGGAAACTAAAGTATCTCTAATCAAAGTTTCCATAACTTTACATGCAACACAGGTTAGGGCAATTGGTCTATAGTTTAAAGGGTCAGAAGAGGAGCCCTTCAACAGGAATAATATTGGCCGAACACCACTCCAGAGGAAGGTTGCCTTCAGTGTATGAGCATTGAAAAAGCTTGTAGAGTGGGTAACAAATCTCCCCCGCAACTTCTCAGAACAGGAACGCAGAGAAACCGTCTGGGCCAAAAGCTCTACTATTCTTGAGTTTTTTTAAAGCGTGTGAGACCAGGGTTGGAGTAAAGGCAGGCTGCGGACACGAACGTGAACCAGCAGAATTCTGACCAATAGGAATTGTCAAATTTCCATTGTCACAAATAATGTTCGAAGCAAAAGTATCACAGAGAAGCTGTGCCTTTCTTGGCAAGCAAAAACGAAGGAATTTCCTGATTTAAGTGGAGGCAGCGTGCGTATTTTAGAATTTAATTTGCACTAGAGTTTAAATACAGAAGCTTCCCTCATGAATGGCAATGTCTGCTTAAGATTCCTTTTTCAAACACTATTCCTTATTAGCTCTTAGCATAATTATTGATTCTTGGCACATCAAAATTGCCAGTATTTCCAAAGGCTCAAAGTCACTTTCCTTTAAGTCATCACTACAAAAATATTAGAAATCAAACAGTTTATAGCATTTCAGATTCGTAACATTCTACACCATTCGTTTTTTTTTTCATTAGTAATTCAACTGTTTAATGTGTGCATTAAAATAATAGTGAGACTACAGTGTAGGATGCGTAGCGTAGAACTGTAGAACTTTACTTATCATTAACAAAGCAAAAGTCTTGTATTACTGTATGTAACATTCCGAGATGAATGACTTTGGAGCCTCTGGGGGTCCCCTTGTGTGCCTCGTTGTAAAACCGGATTTGCTTGCAGCTTACAGTGAAGACTTTGAAAATGAAAAACTCAAAGAGTGAAGAGATTGCGTCGTCAGTCTTATTTTAAAAGATTGAATCATCAGCTTTCATTTCAGGATCCTAATCTTCTGGAAGCAGAGCTAGAGTGAGGCTAGGCTAGGCAGAGGCTAGAGTGATACATGATAAGTTAGTAAGTGGTATGCATTTGATGCCATTTCAGTTTAACACATAATCCCAAGTGAGAAGTTTCCTTCAAATGACAATACACCCCAATACTAAATTATGCCTCTTAAGGGCTAAAGTGAAGTTATGCATTGTCATGATAGGAATGCTTCATTGCCATCTAGAGATACAACTTGTAGTGGTCCTACTGTAATGTCAATTCGGCAGTAGGAGGCTGGAGGCTGGGTATGGCTGAAATTTCGTTTTACCCTGTTTACAGACTAACCCAGACAGTCATACTTCAGGATTAATTGGATGTTACGTCTGGAATAATCCTAAATATGTGTGTAAGAGTGAACACATGAACTGAAGGAATTTGAATTTTAAGGAAGTCATTCCATAGCCAGGTAATACATGATTCCTCGGCTGGTTCAGCGCTGTATGTGATAACACTGTGCCTACATAGGTACAGTGGATACAAAATCAATCAAATTAAATAAGTTTATCTTACTATTGAGTATCACGATGGGAGGCTGATCCATGATCGAGCTTCGCTATGTAAGTAAAAGAAAAGCATACAGACGCAACCCTATTTTCAAGAGTAATCAAATCTGAAGGTAGGCGGTTCAATTCACGCTTGGATGTAATTACATTAAAGTTCAAAGGTTAATAGAAGTAGGATCTCAATTTCGTGGTTACCGTTCTTTATTTAGCTGAGGTGGCATTGTGTCATGGATAACTCTTTCAAGCCTACTAAGCAATAAAACAAGATAAAGGGTTAATGAAGCAGATAGTCTAAAGACTGAAATTGCAAAAATACTATATAGAACTAGTTAATAAAGAAAAAAGCAACTACCCAGAGGGGGATTCGACCCCAGATTTTACCACATACTACACTGGATGCCTCGAGCTCTGTTCTCCAGTCAACCTTCAAAGCTGTTTGACCTGTAGGTCACCACTGAGAAAGGTAGAACAGCATCTAAGCTCGGTTGGAACCTGCAGTCAGGTTCTGTCCAGGTAGTGCAGTGGTTGTAGCACCCGACCTAGGATGCCAGAAGTCCTGATTTCGAGTTCCAGTTGGAGCAGCTGTCTTTTCTTTCTTTCTCAGATTAGGGTGTCTTGTATTTTCATATGGCCAGCCTTCAATGCTAACTTTTTCTTCGTTAATTTTTCAAATTCACCCGGATTTAACAGCAAGATTTCAAAATAATTTTTGATCCTAATTAAATCGGCTGTCTACTTTATTGTTCTATGCACGATGCATCCAATGGCGTAACTTACCCAGCGTGGGTCCTGGTGCAGGAAATTGAGGCGGTGTCCCCCTCATGCACCCTCACCACCACCCCATATGTCTAAGGGCGATTTATGCTTGGTAAATGGTATCAAGTCCCCTGCCTCTCTCGCCCTCTTACTTTCCCCAAACCCCGTCTCCTTAATGTAAAATTGAAGTAAAGTTTCCTTGCACGATGATTTTCGATTGACAGTGTGACGAATACCTGTTAACCGGTCTTGTGTTGCGCTTCTTTGTAAATTAAGCCGCGTCCACACTTGGAAAAAAAGCCCGGGCCTGAGGCTCATTTGTCCACACCGGGCCCGACCTAGACCTTCATGTCCTGGTCAAAAGCGGGGCTTCAGACAGACCTCGTGTATTTCAAATGTGGACGTGGTCGGTGTGTGGGGCCGCGCTGTATGGAAACGTTTTGACGGCAAGTGCTGATAAACATAAAAGGAAAGCACAGGAAGGGAGGGAAGAAAGAAACAACGACAGCGCCTAAAATATTGTAGTGATAGTAAAGTTATTAAAGCCCGGGCCCTGGCCACGATTTCGGGGTCCTGCATGGACGGGGTATGGAAAGATGGGTATCAGGTTTTCTCTTTTTGTGTTACCTGGTTTGGAAGTCCAGGCCCAGAACCCAAACGCGGTGTTCAGGATCAAGTGTGGACTCAGATTAAGATTAAGTGTTCACATGCTGATATGCGGAGAAATACAGGAAAGATACAAGCAATAATAACTGAGATGTAAATCAACAATAAAGCTGTAAAATTAACAATTTATCTGGAAAATAAAGCAAACTGCAGTTTATTTTCTGTTTATTTACTTTCGCGTTTACTGTAGTCTTCGAATGCTACGACAGGTATATCTTTGTTGTTTATTTCGATTATTTTTCTCTCCTTCTTCCCTCTTCTCTTTTCTCTCTCACTCTCTCTAATTTTTGTTTGTGTGTGGGCCCCCCTCTACTATCCTCAGGGACGACGCTAGAATCACTTTATTGGGGAGGCGGCAGTGGGGCAGCAATTTTAGCCAGAGGAACGAACCGAAAAATTCAACTTTAGCGCCCCCCTCCCCCCCCAAAAAATTCAAAATAACACTCTTGTAATTCTTTCTCACACCGAACGTTCTTAACTGTTTTATACCCTATTTTTTGGGAACATTTTTAAATCCAGCTGTAAAAAAGATGATCTTTCAACTCTCACAGTAACAACTGGGCTCATTGGTGTAACCTCAAGTCCTTCCTGTCACTTTGAAAGAAACTAACGTAGTTATCTTAATAAATAACCAGAATTTTCTTCGTTTATACGTTTTATTTTGAACTTATGAGTGGGGGGGGGGGGCGGCAGGGGGGGCGGCCAAAAATGTGGTGGGGCGAGCGCCCCCCCCCTCGCCCCCCTTAGCGTCGTCCCTGACTATCCTTCAGCGTGGGCCCCCCCTGCAGCTGCACCCTTCGCACCCCGCACGTCACGCCACTGGATGCATCCCTCATAAGAACAGGTTTCGCAGAATTTATCTTTTTCACGACTGCAACGGTGTTTTGATGGTCGTACAGACGCTGTTCTTTTTTTTGTTTTTTTTATATATATGTAATGTTTTTAATCTTTTATTTTTAATTCCTATATTGTTTTACATTTTATTGACTTTCGACTAACCTATTCTTTTTTATTTTGATGCTGGTCTTAGTGATTTAATTTCACACCCAAGAGCCCATGCCGAAATATCTACGTCATAGGGTACAGATGTTTTAACTGTTGGATTATCTGCGGAAAAGTAATCCTTTTAAGAATACCCGGGTCTTGCGAGCCATACTGGACACTTTGGGGGCAGGGGGGGGGGTAAAAGACCCCCCAAAATGACCGTCATTTATCTCATAAGGTACATGGTTGGAATTAACGTCAAAACAATCTTTAGTATACCAGATTAAGGCTGCACAAAATAAGACACGAAAATCGGGCGCCAAAACCATTCAAGACGCCATTAAAGACAGCAAGAGCAGGGCCGTGCCGTAAGGGAGGACAGGGGGGGGGGGGGGGGGGGGCGGCTGCTCCCCCAAAAATGGCTAACGGGGCGCCAAATTCGGTGTTCAAATTTAGAAAAAAACTATCTTTTAAAATTTTTATTTAACTGGTTAGCGATTATAAGAAAGGATGGACTAATGAAAAAAAAAAGAGTCACCAGTAGAAATTCATCAACTAGCAGTAACCTTGTCAAGGTCTGGTATTGCCTGCCACCCATGCCTGCGACGTAACTGATAACCCTCGGTAAGTAGGGAAGCGATTAGTAAAAACGTGGGCAAGTTGGGGGTGGGCAATATTTGACTGGCAGATTTTCCACTGACAAGCGTGAGCAAAAGGACCCGGGGGCGCAGGGACAGACAAGAAAAATAACGTGCAGAAAAAGACAAAATGATGCAAGAACATCTAAAGTTTGTAAAACAAAACAAATAAAGAAGGTACGTGTATCGTGTATTTAATAGTTATGAATTTTCCCTGGACTGTGTGCGTCGCCCTAAGATTGCCTTCCTTTTTTACTCAGGGTTTTTACGAGCTTAAAACATGTAAACTGTTACCAAATATCCAGGCTCGGACTAGCAATAATACCATTGTGCCATGGCACAAGCGCCCTTTGGCTGTAACTTTTTTGCCCCTCTCGGATACTTCTTACCTCCCCTACCCTCTAAGAAATGTCATTGCCCTATTTCGGATGCTTTCCTACTGTTTACCAGTCCTTTCAGGTACTTAACCCCTCTGTCTCTCTCCCTTCGATTCAGTTGGGAGTTTTCAACCCCTTTGTGTAACCGTGTCAACCCCCCCCCTTCCTCCACACCGTACAAGGAAAAAATTTGTTAAAACTGTAAAAATCGACCAAAAAATTCTTTGGCATGCTGGAGGTGTTTTAAAGAATGCAATCCAACGCATGAAATCACAGTGGAATCATTCATGAAAGAAGTATGGCTTTGTCCCAAAACCTTGCTTGGTGAACATATAATACAGCGCTTCCCCAGGCCCTCATAGCTGAGGTTTCATTTATTCAGGTGTACAAGCACATTTCAAGAAAAACACGGTGCCCCGTGCCCGTATCGTTCCTCCAAATGGCACAGGCGCCCTTTACTGGCAAGTCCGACTATGCAAGTATCATCTTAATGCTTTAATTAATGTCTCACTGTCTTTCTCTTATAATGGTTTGTGTAGTTAGGGCCTCGTTTTTCGGAAATTTAATGTTTTGATGTTGGTTCCCATTACCACCCCTGCTTCAATTATGGTATCAATGGTTATTCTTACAAATTACACCGCGCCCATCAAATTGGGACAACTTGTTATTTTTTCGAATTTGACTGTTTTGGCAAAATTGTACCATCGGTAAAAATATCGAATTTATTGCTTCATTCATCATTACCAGAACTAACTAAAAAGGTTTGTCGTGAATTACAAATGCAAGTAACTGAGAAAAGAAAAAGAAAAACAAAATTTAGTTCATTAGAATACAAATTTGGTTGTAGTTCACGTTCACGAGACGTACGTACAATGTGGTTAGAGTTGATCTGCGTCTCATGGGTAGGGTAGGGTAAGGTTGGAGGGGGGAGGGGGAAGCACTCAGCCGAAAATGCGACGATGTCTGAGTCCATGCTGTGAAGCCAATGCCATTCAAATGGATTCATGACAATTCGATCCCCAACAATTTGATTAAAAAATTATGCAGACAGTACGATAATTCGCCGTTGTATAAAATATAACCCGTACGAACATTCGGGTTTGCGAGAAAAACATACTTCCCAATATAAAAACAAATAAGCTTAACGCCATGAAGTATTATAAAATCTATTTTCATTTGGTTATCGTTTGCACACCTGCCGCGGCAGTGCAACCAGAACCATGGAGGAGGGGGGGGGGGGAGCCACTGAACTTTCACTGGGAACCATGACAATCCTAAAACCATGACAATTGGAAATACCGGAAACTCACTGCCGGAAAATATGAAGAGTGAAACTCTGTGTGTACTCTTAAATCTATATTGGGGGGGGGGGGGGCAAACCTGACAGGGGGCGTCAAATTACACTTTGCCCCTCCAGATTCGCTGACTTTGGCCCGGCCCTGAGCAAGAGGAAGTCCCGCGCCAAAAGTGTCCGCCATTTATCTCATAAGATACATGGTTGGAATTAATGTCAAAACAAACTGGGTGCAAATTGGGTGCTGTTACCAATCATTCATATGCCATTATAGAATTAGAGGTAGACCCCCCCCCCTCCAATGACCGTCATTTACATCATAAGGAAATGCTTCGAGTTAATTCCAAAACAAACTTTAGTATCCCAGAATCTTAGCTGCACATCATAAGACTTAAAATTTGGGTGCTGTAACCGTTTTAGATGCGAATCCTTTCCACGCTGGTCTTTTTGTTACTCTCGGGGCCACTAGGAACTTCCCCCTTCACTCCTTTTTTGCCGCCTCAAATGTTGGGTTTCCCTTCCCAACATATATTCAAAACGGACAAAATTGTCGTAGGTTACTTTGTTAATAAACCCACCCAAAGCAATGAACATTAATTGAATTTTAATTGAGATTACATACATGTCTGCTTGGACTATTAGAAATATTATGTCTGATACGATTATCTTAATACAAACACCACATAGAAATAGAAATAGAAAGAGACGATGCACCGGACTTCCACCCACCCATTGTGGCATTTGAGATCATTAAATATTTATATCACAGAATAGAGCTTCTGAAGATTCCTCAGCGCATCCACATCTTTCTCATCTATCAATTGTTCTCCAGAGTTGGTGGAGTCTGATCCCCTGAAAACCAAACAGCTGTATACTTTATCATCAAGCAACTTTAAAACATTGTTCACAAGAAGATAACCTGGAGTATGGCTCATAGCAGCATTGTTCCAAATATAGAACATATAATTAGTAGGCTGTATCTGCTGCTCAATAACACCTTGCATGGAGGAAGGGAGCTTGCATCAATCCAATTCATCTTGTCTTGTAACTGCGAAGAGGCAGACTCTAGGATGGTGTTTCATTTCTCACAAGAACCCCCTCCTGCAAATGGTGTCATTCGAACATCAGATACTGATGTCATGGCTATAATTGTACGAGGAAACATGGAAAAGCTCGATATGGGGATTAAGGTATGGCTCGAAGGTGAATTGCAGACTAAGAATACACCGAGGTACATAAGTATGACCAACCTCTTTGAAAAGCTTGGACGTTTATTATCCTGTTTAATTCCAGCCTTTCACGACTTTACAGGATGTGATTACGCATATACGCAACTGCATTTTCTAGAAGAGAAAAAGTAAGACCATCTGCACTTCATAAGAAGAACAGGATAGCCCAGGAAGCTTTTGCATCATTTGGAAGAACTGAAACAGTAAACGATAACACCTCACCTGCCGTAACATCGAGCTGTTTGTGTCTTCCCTGTAAGGCAAAATGAACCTACCTTTGAATGAAGCAAGACTGTTTACGCATATGCAAAGGTGTGCGTCCATTAGACAAGATTAGAGGGATTGATGCAAGCTACCTTCCTCCATGTAAAAGGTTGCTGTTGACCAGAAGGAATAGCGTACTAATTATATATGTTGTATTTGGAACAATGCAACTGTGAGCCATACTCCAGCTTACCTCCTGTAAACAACGTTTGGAAGTTGGTTGAAGATAAATATACAGCTGTTTGGTTTGCAGGTGATCAGACTTCACCAACTCTGGACATGTTGATTCTTGAGACAGATGTGGATGCTGCTGAGGAATCTTCAGAAGTTGCAGATGAAGTCGTAGTTGCTGAAGAGATTACAAGAGATGAACATGAGAGTTATAGTGATAGGGATTAACAATACTAAGAATCATTATGTAAGAGATATCCGTGAGTCCTAGTCGATTTAATGGTTATAATTGCTCGTGAGCGAGAAACGGCTAGTTCACTATCGAGGGGGTGGAGGGAAACACGAGTGGGCGAAGCCCACGAGTTTTTCCCTCCAGCCCCTCGATAGTGGACTAGCCGTTTCGAGCTCAAGAGCAATTATAACCGTTAAATCGACTAGGACTCACGGATATGTATTTTAATGCTAAGGTGTGACGTCGAGCTAATTTATTGTGTTATTAGAGTTTTTTAAAGACTAATTTCAAGAATTTAAGATTTTTTTTACATGCGATTTATGTAAATTCCTGAACGGAAGTTCCGGTTTAGAAGCGGGGTTGGAAGCTTCCTGTGTATGAAGGCCGACCGAAGGGGAGAGACTCTGCGTAATACCGATGTTTGTGTTTAAGGTAAAACTGTATTTTTTCTACTTTAATAGTTTAAATAAGATGAGTATATAAAATGAGCTATTCGCTTGAGTCTCGCAGGTTTTTAGGTGTATTTCCCAGTGTCAGTAGCCTAGTTTTCGTACCGTCGGAACGAAAGAGGGTTGGGCCATTCCTCCGTGGTTGGGGGTCTAGCATAGTACGCGAGTTTTTTTTCTTTTCGTGTTAGGCTAGAAAGAAATGTGTCGCAGGTTGTAAATGTGCCTGTTTATGCTGGTTGCCTTTGTGTTGTGTACGGTAATTTTAAAAAGTCGGGTCATATGTCACATGGTGGAGCAGGGGTTGTGTAGACCCTCGTAAAAAGTGTTAGATTATCAAAAAAGTGTGGGTTATCAAAAAAGTGTGGGTTATCAAAATTAACCCACTGTGACGTGTGTGGGTTTTCAGATTAACCGTATATAACAACTACACTTTTAGCATGGGGATGTATTAGCATGACGTCACCACCGTGCATTAAAATTAATTATTCTGTTCTGTTCTATTACCTGATCTGATACGGTCTATTCTGTAATCTAATATGAGAAGCTCTAATCTGTGATATAGAGTATGCCACAGTGGTTGTATATGGTGATTGCAGACATATATTATTAATTTAATAATATACTGTATGTCTGATACGATTACCTTAATAAAGAGATCAACACAATATTTATAGTAGTCCAAGCAGACTTGTATGTAATTTTGCATTAAAATAATCTCGATTAATGCTCTATGCTTTTGTGGGTCCCTTGTTGTAATAGGCCCACACAAACATTGAACATTAAACGAGATTAATGTTCAATGACAACAAGGTGTCCTACAACCATTTTGGCCGTCTTTAATATATGTGACTGGCATCATAAATGGTTACAACACCTAAATTTTCAGTCTTATGGTATGCAGCAAAGATTCTGGTGCACTAAAGTTTGGTTTTGTGTTAACTTGAATCATGTACCTTATGATATAAATGGCGGTCTTGTTGGGGGTGCTCTTTAATGTCATCTTAAATGGTTACAGCGCCCAATTTTCGTGTCATATTATATGCAGCCATGAATCTGGTACACTAAAGTTTGTTTTAATGTTAATTTGAACCATGTACCTTATGAGATAAATGTTGGTCACTTTTGACACGGGACTTCGTCTTGCTCTTTAATGGCGTCTTAAATGGTTACGGCGTCCAATTTTCGTGTCTCATTGTGTGCTACCCTTAATCTGGTACACTGAAGGTTGTTTTGGCGTTAATTTTAACCATGTACCATATGAGGTAAATGGCGGTCACTTTTGGCGCGTGACTTCCTCTTGCTCTGTAATGGCGTCTTGAATGGTTTTGGTGCCCAATTTTCGTGTCTTATTGTGTGCAGCCCTTAATCTGATATACTCAACATTGTTTTGACGTTAATTTCATCCATATACCTTATGAGGTAAATGACGGTCATTTTTGGGGGTCTTTTACCCCCCCCCCCCCATGCCCTAAAAGCGTCCAGTTTGACTCGCAAGACCCGGGTATTCTTAAAAGAATTAGTTTTCCGCAGATAATCCAACAGTCAAAACATCTGTACCTTATGACGTAGATATTTCGGATATGACTGGCGTTGCTATCGGGAACCTTCTGGTCACTGCCAGGTCTAACCTTGGTGGTAAGGCAGTTGTGCCCCTTTCGTTCCTTCCCTTCCCATTACTGAACATTAACATTAACAATTCTTGTTTTTTCTTTTTAAATTTAGGTTGGATGTTGCAGCTGTGCCCTTTCCAGTCCTGGTGCACAATTTGCAACAAACGGACTATTTATTTATTTATTTATTTATTAATTCACACCACACTGCTTCTGCCCTTGTTGCTGTTTGTGAAAGCAATTGATTAACGGGAAGTGTTTTTGCATTCTTGGCAGTTAGTAGCCCCAGGAATAGCATAATATAGGTCCAATTGTGGTCCGACACTAGCCTAGAACTAGAAGATGATCCTACCCAAGTTCCAAACTTGGAAGAAGATCCAACTATTGGTCAAAACAGCAACCCCTCGCAGGCAGCTGTTGAACTAATCATAGAAAAATGGATATATATGTATATATTTAGACAAAAAGGGTTAGGAAGCTATCTGAACAGCAAATGGCTGCTATCATTATGACTTCAGATATAAAGTCATGAAGAAAAACCATTCAAACAAAGGCTGACGTTCAAAAATCACAATACTGAACAAAGGGCTCCCGTTTAAATACGGACAAATCAAAACTAATTTTTTTCTATTTATTTTTTACCGTGATCGGTAGTAAGACAGCACTTTTCAATGTTACTGAAAATCTTTCATTGAAAATCGCCCCCTCCTCTTTTTTTGAAAGTCTGCAGACAGCTTGTTGTTCAGCACTAACATTGTTTTTCACATAAACTAAACAGAAGCAGAAAGGTTTTTTGTTTGTTCTTTTTTACATAACTGATGGAAAACATGAGCCAAGTTCGGGCCACAAACGCCTGGAGAACCACAGGCTCCACCAACTACACAGTTTGGAATGGTCTTCTCGAGTCTCTGGTTGCGGCTCCGTCCACAAATACATTTTGACTCATTATTTTAACAAATTATTGGCAGACTAGTGGAAAGCCCGAACTAAGTTCGGGGAGAAGCATGTGTTTGGTGACAAATGCCCCAAAACTGCTGGCTTCAATAACTACTCAGCATTACAAAATAAGACCAAGACAGATCAAGGCAAGTCTCTTCCTTTCCTACGTGATGTATCCTTCCAAATCCTCTTTTAATGCTATCGGCGCCCTCCCCACATCTCTCTGACTCTTCTGCATTACGCCAGTACCTTCTACTCCTGCGTCATCCCCCGCCCCCAGATTCTTTTTCCCTTACTGACCATATCTGTCCTTCCCCGTCTTCCCCCAGAATAGCCTGCAAACCTTTCAGACCTGAGCAATCTTTTCGGGAGCTAACAAGAAACGGCGCCCAGGGACATAGCTACACACAATTTATCTAGACACACGCTAGTGTGTCGCGCTAAGTTAGGCAACAAACATCGCATCAATTCAATTGTCGAGGTTGTAAACCATTGAAGCGCGACGCCATTGCCTCAGTGTCTTATATCTTGAAGCATAGTTGGGCACATTTCAGGTACTTGGGGAAAAATAATAATTAAAATCGAGAGCAATCGAGAGCATTGACCCACCTGACAAAAATTAACTCGTGTTTGAATGCCAGCTATGCTGCTTTCAATGAAAAATCTGCCCCTCAATAACGTTGAAAATGTGTTACTACCTAGCTAGCTAGTCCGCTCATCCCCATGTTAAATCCCATAGGGTGATTATTCATCGATTCCGAGATAACAGGAAGGCTTCCAGCTATGAAATTGGACGAATGGGTGCACTACAATACAAACTGCGTATCTTTTATGGTTTGGAGCCTAGGGGTGTAACAGGGATGGCGTGGGGGGGGGGGAGGCGTAAGTACGAAAATATTGTTATAACCATTGTTAGTATTGTCGGCATCGTCTCTCATTGGACGGCCAAAGTTCCGACAATGAGAACGTGTATGCTGACGTACGTGCCTAGGCACACACTAGTGTATCACGATAAATCTAAACAACGTTGCAAAGAAATTGTATTCACGTGTATACAACAAATTACAACAAAATTAAAACCAAACCAAAAGTCAATAAAGAGGTGACTAAGTTGAGAATGGTTCGGCCTATAGGCAAGGGGTTGTAGCAAATTGTTGAAAACCAATTTCTGGTTGACATGGCACTTTATTACTCATCTGCACGGGAGTGGACTTGAGTCAATACACAATTTTAAAAAAGGAGTGATATCATACAAAAAACCAAAACTGGTAAAAGGGGCCGCCAAGTTCCGAATGGTTCGGCCCTTCAAAGGAGTGATATCAACCCATCAAAACATTTGCCAACTTAATCGCACCGAATAATACTTTGGACGTTAAATGAAAACTTGAACATTGCTACCGAAAGTAGCAATGTTCTAGTTTCATTTAACCTTCGAATTATTAAGCGGTGCGATTAACTTGGCGAATGTTTTGGTGTGTTGATATCACTCCTTTGAAGGGCCGAACCATTCGGAACTTGGCGGCCCCTTTTACCAGTTTTGGTTTTTGATGATTATAACTACCGTACGCATCACTATGTGTGTCACTGTTCATCACCAGATGGCAGTATAGAATAGAGAAACACGAAAAATTACAACTGCCTCACCCCAGGAACATAATTACGCAGAATTTATTACAGCTACCGTACGCATGACTACCGTACCGTATCACTGTTCACCACCAGATGGCAGCACCGAACAGAGGAAAACGAAAAATTACAACTGCCTGTGTTTGCAGATTGTTGCTCTACCCTGTTTCAAAAGGGTACCCTCCATCATTATCATCATAATCATATCCCATCAATTAAGTCAACTCCGAGAAATGAACCACAAGATAAAATCTATATAAACAGGAGCGGCACAAAGAAATAGTCAAGCTAATTCTAGTCGATGTTCCCTCAACTCATTCTGAGTCGTTACCCCTAGCGGCCAGTTAAATGGGTGACCGTTATTACTTTTAAGGAAAATTTGCGTTAAAAATTATGCTGTACGTATAGGTATTCACCTGAATGCCAAACAAAATCCTCCTGGACAGAATCACCCAGGACAGAATCCCTCCGGACAAAATCCCCCCGGAAAAAAATCCCCCCACTCGGTGGACAAAATCCCCTCCCTTAGAGATATGTTAGGACAAATTCTTCCTTAAACAAAATATAATTTTCTCAAACAAGCAATATTTTTATCATATTTTAATAAAATACATATTTAATACAAATTTATATCTTAAAATTGTTTGGTCAGTTGATGGCAACCGTCAAAACGGATGGTGTAGCCAACACCAGATAAAAATCTTTCTTGTGGTGCATCACTTCTAGTTTATACGTCAACATATTTTCTTCTTTCTTTTTTCGGAGGGGTGGGGGAGGGGTTACCTGCAGAGTCTAAAGGTATTCCATACCGTGAACTAGATCGTCAGTTGGTAAAAATGCTAATCATCTAGCATTTTGAGTAGGTGATAGAGCTGGGCCGTTAACGGGAAAAACAAACTCTGACCCGACATTAAGGTGGGCAGGTCGAATGTTGGTGAGGGAAAAGGAGTAGTGTAGTCCCGTTGCCATACCGCCCTTCCACCTATCCTCCCTAATGTGGACTCCACCGTTCGTTCTTATAACGGCCTAGTTCTACAAAACAACATTCAGCGTTAGTTCTATTCCCAGTAGCTATCTGCATTGCAGCTTCTTAAAAATGGAGTATCAGCAGGCCTGTCGACAGGGGGAGGGGGGACAACGGGGAGATTTTGTCCCGGCTCTGGTACGTTTGGCCCAAAAGCGGGGGCCCTGGGGAAAAAATCAGGTTGGAGGGGGCCCAACATTTGTCCCGGGCCCCACCGTTTCTCTCCATGGCCCTGAGCATCAGTGTACTATTGGTAAAGATAAAGTTCGAGGCTTGCACTGTATTGCTGTGTTTAGCCGTAGAGCCTTAACAACGCCAAAGTTCATTTCTAGAAAATAAAAGTAAACTGTTTGTATTTCTGCCATCATTAATAATTAAAGCGTAGAAATTGGTTTGGGCTAAAAGTTAATAAAAACATAAGACAATTTTACACGAATTGTCACTTGTGTAAATTTGTAAATTTGTAATTTGTTAAGGCCTATTAACGTGATTGTAGTTACGGTAACCGAACTGTCGGTAATATAAAAAGACCTTACCTTCCACTGCGTGTGTTTATTTAATGCAAAACGTCATAGTAAAGTTATGTTATTATTATATATGTTACCAAAATTTCATGTTAAACTTAAGATTGTTAACTAAGCAACTCTGTGCGGGCACAATGTTTACTTACTTTTCACTAAGACAACTGGTACTGCTGTTGTCCTTAACGGCGCGTGAATTATGTACAGAAAAGGGGGGTTTTGTCCTACAACAAGGGGGGATTTTGTCTGGGGGGGATTTTGTCCAGAGGGATTCTGCCCTGTGGGATTTTATCCAGAGGGATTTTGTCCAAATACCATTCACCTAACAGATAAGTGGGAAAATATCATTCGTGCTGCGATTGGTCCAAACATACTGGTCTAGCAAGCAACAGTGTTGATTTGAAAGGTGTCTTTACACAATAACAAGCTTCTGTTCTTAAAACCAAGGCCCACTAGAGAGAAATTGTGAGTTTTGCTTTACAGTTCCAGGCCAGTTTTTGCACGGGCTGGTATTAATCCCTACTAGCGTTGCTTTTGAGAAATAAGCTTCTGGCAATGTTGAATCCTGCCTGGAGCCGGGAAGCGAAACATGCAGTTCTATCCCAGGCGACCCTATGCCCAGGAGTATAAGTATAAGTATAAGTATAAGTATAAGTATAAGTATAAGTATAAGTATAAGTATAAGCTTGGTATAAGTAAGTAAAGAATCCACACGGTGAAGCATCCCAGAGGACAATAGGAAACCGTGAACAAGTTGTATCCCGTGATATTGCACAAGGACAGGCGACGCTTGAAAACACTCAGCGATGGTGCGCACCTAACTTCTTCAGGTAGTGGGTTCCATGCTCTCACAACCCTAACTGACGTTGCCTTGGCCACGACAGCCGATGAAGCGAGCCCCCTCTATGACCAGTCGTGAAATACGAAGGGAAAGAATACTCCTCGTCATGCGGAAGTATAGGCATACAGAAGCTCCTAGTATTATTAATATAATTAAAATTTTGCCTATTTCGAATGTCATTGCCTATATAATTGTATACTGTAATTGTATTTGTGTATTAGCATTAAAACCCTATTTAACTCATTTTTTCACGCAACAGATAAATTATTTTAAAATAGGATCTTCAATAGCCAAGAATATGTATAAAATTATTTATTTGTAGTGGTTACAGCAATTTTAAATTAGTTTTACAAGCCTAGGGAACAAGATAGTAAAAAAAGAAACACGGGAGCAGGCGAAACGAACACGCCGGTAGTCGTCTTCCTCTCTCTCTCGCCCGCATCCAAAATCACCATGGTAACCAGCGCACGCAAGATGTCCGCCCATCTTTCAATGCCGTTGCCTTGTTATGGCGAGACGGCTTGCCATAGCACAAGCGCCAAGAACCAATGTCGCCCTCGGTCGGGCAAAACTGGAAATAATGGGCATGGTCGTCGGTTGCAACGCAATCCCATGCGTCGGAAAGGAGATTTAGGCCTCGCCTGGAAGTGCTCGACGACCTCGGGTAGCCGCAATATTCTTCCATTGCATCCTGGTTTTGGCTAATATTTTGTGTTAGTGCGTTATAATGGTATCTTAACTTGTTGGAGGAAGTGTGCACAGGTGGTCATTGAGGGGGGTCAATGGTATGGGTGCCGATTGATGACCGTAGCAGAACGTCAGTTCAAATCCAATCTGTAACTAAAGTAGAAGCCTAACTTGGTTCTTGTTGCTTGGTGGTGAGGCCTTCGATTCGTTCGTTGGATGGACCTTCGTTGACTGTAAAAGGAAACACAAAGGTCGATGTTTGTATTGTATGTGGTATTTTGCGTATTTGGGATACGCGGGAGATGTGTAGGCACCGCACGCCGGGCTCGTCTGCACGTGTATTTTGATGGGTTTAAAAATTAAGACAAAAAAAAATAAAATACCGGGGTTGTTTGTTTAGCGATTGGTGTTGGGTGTGAGCATCTATTAATAATTTAATTTAAAGGGCGGGTCGGGTTTTTTTTTTGTTGTTGGATAGTGCAGGAATAACCACTATCCTTCCTGTTTTTAATTTGAGTTGTGGCCTAATGCCGACTATAGTGTTGATAAGCGATTTTGTTTACGTGCGCGGCCAATGCAGAACACCACGTGGTACTGCTGCATAATCGGTTTTACTAACCATTTTGGCAGTTTTTGTCGTTACGTACGCAACTTTTTTGTGTAATGAGACTATTTTGTCCTTCAATTTAGCTCTCCTTTCTTCACAAACCTTATGAATGTATTTTTTTTTTTTTTTACAAATGTTTACAAAATAAGCTTTGTTCATTTAATATACTAGGCATACAATTGTTCCATAGTTCAGACGTACTCAGCCAAGAGAGGGATGATACTACCTACCATAATTATTTTTTCCAACTTAGCAATTCGTGAATATGAAGCAATTGAGTCCTTAAGAACTTTTCTGGATGGCGCGGCTTTACCCATGCAATTTCCTGCAAAATGACAAAAGAAGCAGTGTGTGCAGTTGGCATGAATACATTATTCTTTACCATATATAATTGTTTCGTGCATTTTCCCCGCTAAAAGAAGTACCTATGGTGTGTTGACTTTAAAAACGTCACACTGCTTACTTTGAAAATTCCATTTCATTGTTTACACTAGTTGCACACAATTTCAAAGAAAAAAGATATTCGTCTACACAATATATTGTGCCAATGAAATCTTTTTCCTTTGTAATTGTGCGTGACTAATGTAAACAATGTATTGACTTTGTGCTGTCCATCTGGTGCTTGGGACCATTAGCTTTACAGAACGGGCTCCCTTAACACATATATTAAGAATCACCCATCCCATGAGGAAAATATTTGAGATAGGAATTTCGTCTCCGAATTCGTACATTTCATGCACCGAAGCTCCCTTGTCATGAAATTTGAACCAGATAAGAACAAAATTGCGATTTGTCGCTTTCCAAATGGACAAAAAAAAATCCATCTGGTCTCGCATAGTCATGAAAGGCCTGTGAGGGAACAGGGTGGCCTGATTGTTAACATGACTCGTGTGTTGGAAGCTCTGGGTTCAAGCTTGATCTTACCCAGCCTCCCCGCACATTCAGGATGAAAATAGACCTGGAAATGAGTTTGTTTTCAAGTTGGTCATGGCATGGGAATTTTCTAACAAAATCGTTATCCAACTAGTAGAATCCAGTTGCATTTCTTGATATCTAGACACATGCTAGTTTGTCGCCGCCAAGCAACAGTAGATCATCCGATTACAGACATCCAATTGTTAAAGGTTGATTGTTGTTGATGAGGCAGCCTTACTAGCCAACATGTGTCTGTTAACTGTAAGCAACTACAAGCATATTTTTATTCATGTTCAGGATCCCCATGGCAGAATCAGCGCGATGCGCAATGTACGTCGCAAACAGGTGAAGGCCGCTGCAGACAAATTTTGGCCAAATTTCTGCCGTTTTGTCAATTTTTGACCGATTTTGACATTCCAATACACCATTTTAATCATCTCGACGAGACCTTTTCATTGGTGGAGTAGCCAGATCAATAGGATAAAGCACTGAAACGTTATTTCATGAAAACCAATACACATGCGGGTAACCATATGATAAAGACAGATTAGCTGCAGACAAATTTTTTACTGACAATTGGTGTTGCAGACAGTTGCAGAAAGTTCTGCCTCTGGGTTCAGAATAGGCTAAACCGCATGCAGCAGAAATCTTTCCAATTGTGGAAAATGTAAGGGAAGGTTCAGGGATAAAGAAAAACTAAAAGTTGACGATGAGTGGCTACTGTTCATAGAGACAAAGATGCATGTTAACATGTTAATAACTGAAACCAGGAGCAGATGAACGTGTTCATTTTTTCCTGCTGAAACCCAAAATGCTTTGCAGTCTGGTGTTTTAGCAACCGTGATTTCTGCATGACAAAATGTGAACGAAGAAAGCAAACAAAAATATTCTCAATTTGACTGATGTAATGGCTAATTATTTATATATTTATTTATTATATACCTGAGATTTCTAAAGAAATAAGGTAGTTACACATGTATGATACATGTAGTTAGTCCTAAGTTACAAGGGTCTATTAATTGTAATCAATTTTATATCTTATCCTGTCGAGGATAAATCCAATGCGGCTGAAATCTTCGCATATTGTGGAAAATGTAAATGGAAAGTGCAGGGGTGAACAAATCGACTGAAGGGGGGGTGCACTGATTGAATGAGCGAAGCAACGAAAATCGGTGTTTGTGCACAAAAATGGGATTGAAGAAACACATAAAGTAAACAAAACTGTGTCAGTCTAGCTGATTTATCAGCTTATTGAGCAATGGTGAATGTGAAAATTATTAATGAGAAAATGTATAGACATAAAATTCCTCTAGAAAAAAAAATGTAGAGATAAAGATAAGACTGTGACCTTTTGTGCGTTTACAGTCCTATGAAAGTTGTGACTGGTATAAAAAAGGCCGCCATTTTTCCCGAAAAAGGTCGTTCTTTGAAGGTACTAGTGATATCATTCAACCAAGGAAAGGCTGCTAAGGTTAATCCTGTTAGACAAGTTAATCGCACCGAATAATACTTTGAAGGTTAAACTTGAAGATGTTACTGTGAGTAGCAATGTTCTAGTTTTTATTTCACTTCCGAACTGTTAGTCGGTGCGATTAAGCGGACATCGAAAGAAGTGGTGAAAAGCACTTTTCTGTGATGCACGGGGCAGAAATCATGCAGGATTCTATATAGAAATATAAGTGGAGCTGCAAAGCTCTGCCCTGTGAATACGGAAGATAAACCTGTATACATTATACGAAGTATTTATTTATACCCCCTATAAATTCTTGATTATACCTAGTATCTCTCACTCGACCAAGTAATTTTGTTCTTCAGATCTCAATCGTATGCCTAGTAATAGGGATGTGCGAGTAGAATAATTTAAATTTTGAGTCGAGTCGAGTTTGCAACAGAAGAATTGAGTATCGAGCCAAGTTCGAGTTTTTGGTTTACTAAGGCTGTCCGATATCCACTTTTTTGGTTCTGGTATTGATACCAATTCTGATACCAACAGTATCGGACAATCCGATAGGCCTACAATGGGGACAGCAACATCGACACTTTAAGTCTGCTCAGCCTTTTAGCATTGACTCTAAAAATTTAACCATCATGCTTAAATTTGGATAAGCTACCATAAATTCCACGCAGTTTAACTATGCTCGATTGAAATTTTGAGGCCAATTGCTGATGAATATCACGCGAGTTTTAAATCGGCTGTTTTGTGCGAGGTAACGGCCCAAGGTATCGGCAGAATTATGAACTACCCTATCTGATATCGATACCGTAGTATTTGTCCCGATACCAGTGTCGGTATCAAACAGCCATAGCAAGTGTATTTTGCAAGTGTCTTTTTGTTATTTGTTAGTGTAATAACTAAGATGCTGCTCGACTGACTGACTGCGACTCAATGTCTACAACTAGTTTTCCAGTATTTAGGATATAGCTTTAAAATGGTTTCAGCTGGTGGCTTTTAATTTGCACCACCGGAAAGCGCTCGTCGAGACTATGAATTTGGTATATTTGAACATCAAAATCGGTAAAAAAATTGGTGAAGTTATCACATTTTTACCCGATTCGAGTTTGGTTGGGATAAATAGAGTAGACTTTGAGCAGATAGGTAACTCGACTCGAACTCGAAACATTTGAGACTCGCATACCACTACGTAGTAATGACTTGAGAGATGATCAGGTGTTGGCATTAACTTGTAAAGACAAAAATAAGAGTGAAATAATTTGTCTACACTATGTTACAAAATTGGTTTCAGATGTGATCAGACTAGGCCTACTACATGGGTTGAACTATTAAACGACAAAATATTTAATGGTTTCCGTATATTTCCGAATATAAGACTGTACTTTTTTTCAAATTTACACCATTTAAATAACAGCACAGCCTACGTCTTATACTCGCGTTCAAATCCATAACTCGGTTAAATTTTGGCCGATTTTGACGTTTGAATACACCATTTTGATCGTTTTTCCGAGAGCTATCCGATGGTGCTAATCTCATGCCAGTTGCTCAAATAGTTTTTGGATTATATAGCAAAAAGTAAATATGTATTGAAAAAGACCTCAGGAAGCAGTCCAAAGGCGAAGCTATTATTAAAATTTTGGGTTTTGAACCCAGGACCAGGGGAATTTACTAGTATACAAACTAATAAATATTATACCAAACCTTATGAAAGCCTAGCTAAAGTCACCCGTCTTATAATTGCGACCATTTATTTCTTTGGCACATGCGAGCCCAAAAATGCTACTCGTCTTATATTTGAGGCGTCTTATATTCGGACGTATACGGTAATTTTGTGAACGACAACACCATACCACTAATGAAAAATAAACTCACAGTTCCGCTTGAATTTTCGGTGAAAATTTACCGTTTACCATCATCAGAAATTCGAAGTCACAGGAATAAAAACAAGCTTTACATTTTCTAAATGACCAAGCGTTAAAAATCTACTCTGCTTCTGAAATTTTGAAACCTATTTAGATTTACTGTGATTAAATTTGAGATGTTGATGTGTAATAATAAGTTTATTTCAGTAGCAAAAGGGAGATGGGAAGGACCAATTCTGGCCACTAATTTCGACACCCAATAAATGTAATACCTTGACTTTAATTATTTAGAAAGAACCTGGTGATAAAGGAAAACATAAAGGCAAATGGTAATGGAGAATAGAATGTAAAATCATGCAGGGTACGAATTATGAAAAATGACGTAGGCTAAATGGCTAGAATTTAGATTTAAGCCTGCTACAATGTTAATCTATAATTTTCCTTAAAATTTCTTTTGCAGTTGTGTACAGGAAGTTACTAGGATGATGTCTGTTGATGGAGCGGAATCAGAAGCTGGACCGTCCACTTTCAAAGAAAAGTGTGTGTTTGGGAAATCTGTAGTTGAAATCCCTGAAGACATATGTGAAAAGGTAATTGCGTTCTAAAACCAGGCATTCCCTCGTTTGCTGGCGTCCTCGTTTCAGCTGATTTCTTGTTTTTGAGTTTTACAAACCTCCTAAAATTGCATTAAAAACCTTAAAATCTGCTTGCTTTCCTCCATTTTCCTTGTTTTGAACCAAGAGTGACATTCATCCCTGTAAAACTGAAGCCTGGGGAAATCCGTAGTGGTCAAACTTACTGTGAACTCTGCAGTAAAGTTACTACAAAAACAGGGTATGAATGGGACAGGGGCTGTTGGTATGAATTTTGAAATCTTCTAACATCAGGTTTGTAAATAAAAAAATGTAAAACTTTAAAATCGGGTTAGGCCAAGCAAAAATTATATGGGACATGGGGAAGGGTGCACGTTTAGGCAGTCAGACATCTTGACTTAGTTTTTTTATTTTACTTCACTGACCACATTTCGTTTGACACGTAAAGCTCAAAGTGTAGTTAGCCGAAAAATATAATGTTTGGCAGATACGCTATTTACATCCGCTACAATTTATGTTTTTTATTATTTAATATTTTTAAATGTTTGTCACATAATAGTGGGCTAGGGGCCAGGGGCTTGAAATTTTCAATAGCTAGGGGCTTGAAATTTTCACTGCCAAAAAGCTTGCTTCAAGCTGTTTAAAATGGTATATTTGAGTGCCAAAATCGGTCACAAATAGGAAAAAACATCGGGGGGAGGGGGCAAGATTCGGCCTAAAAAATGTCTTTACCTACAGTAATTTAAGGCTCTGGCATACGCCTGTAAGACAAATGTTTAACTTTGCATAG
>JAHWFP010056175.1:50156-65236 GCA_023313725.1 Lithobius niger | reverse complement strand
TTTGGATGCCCTTTCGGTAAATACAGATAAAGGCTGTTCAAGGATTAAAATACTGATTCCTGGGTCCCCAGTTCGTTCAATATCGCCTGGCCATTTAAAGTTATTATTTTTAAATTTGGGAAAATTGTTGTTTTAGACCTTTTTTTGGAATACATTGGGAATGGTGCCTACACTGGGAATGGTGCCTGCACATTACTGAAAATGTTGCTCTTTGTGTACTTTTAATGATCATTGGTCTTCTTTCCGAAGGATGCTCCCCCTAACCCATTTGAAAGTCTGTGGGCGCCTACAGTGACCCATTGAACAAATACGTCGTCAGTCGAACTGCTGCAAACCATCATACCATTGCCATGCCAGCAATAACCTGAGCCACAAGATAACGAAAAAAAAAGCTGGGAAGCACGCGACCTGTAAATAGTAAATATTTTCTTGGCGAGCTGTATCTCTGGACCGCCTCCCCCCCCACTTTTTAATTTTTGACCTGATGTTGGCATTTGCCCCTCCCCCCCCTCCCGCATTATTACTGCTGTCATACACGCGACTACTACTTTAAAATTTTTCACACGGCGAGTATACAAATATGTGTACTTTTTAATTTCAATTTTTTTATAAATTTTTTTATAAAATCTTATACAAGATTTCATTTGCCCCTACCCTTTCCAATCCCTTCATGGGCCCATAGGCCGGCGCCCTTATCATCTGCCGGAATCACATGGGCCTTAAGCGGTAATCGTCTAACTGGAAGAACGTATACAGTATAACGGAAAATCGCCTAACACGAACTTCGTGTAATGAAAAATACGATATTCCGTTTAGGTGATTTTCCTATATGATATTCCGTTTAGAGGATTGTCCAGATTTTTTATTTATGCAAATATTAAGCAATTATCCCGCCCCTAACCAGGGAAGTCCCTAAACGAATAGATTTCGGAACGTTAAAAAAAAAAACGCTACGCGTCCCCCCCCCCCCCCGCGAAAAATGTGCGCTTTTCGTATATCCATTGAGACCGTCTGCAGATGATTCCTGCAGCCAAGATTAGTGTTGTAGCCAAAATAAGTAAGAAACTCTCCAAACCGACAGTTACCGTTAGTTGTAAGGAAACGTCTCGTTTTTAACGAAAAGACATGTTGGTTTAAAAATGTTCTATAAAATGTTCCTTACACCCATCTCCTGTCGAAATTCATACAATAAGTATGTTGAACACACTTAACACTGAACACGTTTGAATGCCCACATCCGCAACATAGTCAGCACCTAAAAGACCGAAGAAGCCAAGAAACCAGGAGCTAAGGCTTTTCTAGAAAATCTTTTGTAAAAACTAGACTTGCAGAAACGGTAATAATAGCGTCAAAACGTTGCAACATTCACATCATAGGGGTCCGCGAAGCTGAGGTGTTTTTAGAAATTTTGATTCTGAAAGTGCCATTTTTGAGGTCCAAAAATTACTTTTTCTTCCAGTTGATCAGTGTGCTGTTGCCCCCCCCCCCTTTTGCCGGCACCGGACAACTTTATTGTCCCCGCCCCCCCCCCCATCGAGAAGGTCTTAAATCGTTCACATTGTTCCCATTTTCAAAGACATAATTACTTCTCGCCAATCACAGATTGAATTTGGCTACAGAATATGCTGAAGGAAGATACATGTTCGCACAGAAGAAAAAAAGTCGTAATTATAAACAGAAACAATTTTTTTTTTTGTAGTTTGGCTTAGCAATTAATCAGTAGCGCTGCGCAGCTACTATCTCAGCGGGCCTTGGGTAGAAACATCTAATTCAAGTGTCGGATACAAGGGTGAGCTTCAGTCAAGGAAGGAAACAGCTCCGCACTTAACTGTGTTTCCGGATTAAGAGTTGCTCGCGCGATCAAAGTTTCGATTTCGGTTTCGGTTTTCGAGACGAATTAAATTTATTTAAGGGATCTGGCAACAGGTGTCGCATCCGTACAGTATGGGGTTTTTGATCACAGGCTAGAGCAAACTGAATCTGTTAGAGTTGAAAACTCATCATTTTCATAGACTCATGATATTACTAATCAAACAAACAGGAGCAGGAGTCTGCTTGTTTCACAAATTATAAATGGACACAAAATACACATGCAGCCACTCACACGAAACAGACTTAAGATATAAACACAAATACATACAAGTATACAAAATGCCTGAACAATGCACAAATTAGGTGCAGGCACACACCACAAACACACACGCACACAAACATTAAACATTTCAAACACAAACTGCGTTCACTTTTTGACATAACCATTGAGTAAAAACAGTCCTTGCAAAGCCGTTTTTTGTTCAGTTAGAAAAATCATCATTCCGCCCTCACTAACAGACATGTGTCTGGTAACTGTAAGTAACTAAAATCATATTTTGTAAGTTTGGGGTGATCCCGATTACCGATTCAGAACGTCTCACGTAATTCCTTACCGACATTTGCAATATCAGTAGAAATCGGGAACGGTAGATAAAATCCGGGCTAGATCAGTAATAAACCAAATTGACGATATTTTCACTTCTCGTCAACCAATTTTGACGTTTGAGTACACCATTTTGAAGGTTTTTTTCACCAGCTTTCCAATGGTTCAAACCCCAAGCAACTGTCACTTATAGTTTAGAAATGACAAGACAAATTTTTTAATTTTACTGGGGGATTTGGCCCAGCTACACCCTGGCAGCTTTTCCCTGGTTGAATGTTATCATAACTTTCAAAGATGGACCCATTTTGGCCAAACAGCCAAAACAGCAAAGAAAGCAGAGCCTGCTCCATTATGTCGACAGTGGAAGTGACGACGGCCCCAGTTTAGCCTTAGGAGTGAGTCTGTCATACATCTACCATGCTAATGACTTTGGTGACTGTGTAAAATCTATTTAAAGCCTTGATACCATTATTAAATGTCCACAATTTGCTAGCCTATACATCTGTCAATGCTTAATTAGTAACTAGGCAGAACCCATGGGTGGATACCGTTTAAGGTTTATATATTCACACCCTACTATAATGATACATATATCATTTCAAGATTTTCAAGCACTTTTCCAGGCATGGAATTTCGTTACTACTTTCCAGGACGTTTCCAGGTTTTCAAGGACTCGCACGAACCCTGAGTATAGAGCTGTGCTGAGCATACTAAGACTCTTAATTCTTAAACATTTTCCAGGGATGTCGTTTAGCCAAGTAGAATGTATCAATCATGAGTTGATCTACCGTGTGCAAAAGTAAAAATGGTAAAAACATTTGACTACAGCAGAAGGATTCACTTGGACTAAGCAGTAACAGCAGCACTGCAGTATCTGAAACCTTACTGGAAAGTTATTTGTGTTCCTTTGCTGTTTTGGTCGGGTCAGTTCAACCTTACCTTAAACATCAAACGAGCTCGTTTTTGTTTTCTAATGTTGTTTGTTGGTGGGTCTGACGGATTTTGTTATTTTCCAATAACAATGTAACGTATCTTTAGTATGAAGGAGTTCCGCAATACCCTTCATCCTGCTGAATGCTCGCCTTTTTTCCATTGCTACCGTGCAAAGAATGAAAATTCTCGTCGTATTCATTACTATTCTTGCAAAAAGATATTGTTACAAGACATCGACAACTACCCGTCACGTCACTTCCTCTTCCATCTGCCTTCTCTTCCACTTCCTCCTCTTTTTGATCCGTCCTACCGCTTTTACTAGTATCCAAGGAAATTACTCAGAAATTAATGTACAACTCAAACGTAAGATTTAATTTGAGTCGAGTTTATTTTCGGTACAGTTTACAAGGAAAGCATTGGCAAAAGACGAGCATCACACCACAGGAGCAGATGCTCGTGAGTGGGTAAGGCTCGTACAAAAAAAAACAAAAAAGATAAGCAACTTCTAAAAAAAATAGGAATAAAAAAACCCGGTAATTAACGTGGAAAACAGGGTTTCCAAAATCAAACAAAGCACGATTAATAATAAAATAAAAAGAATAAAATGGCGGGGAGGGGGGATACGATTAATAGAAAACAATGTAACCAAATAAGAAAAGTTGACAGTGTTAACTCCTAATGGTAAACAGCATTGCTAAGCTCACATGGTTGTGATCAAATAACCCTTTGAACAAATGTTTCCTGAACGATTTCAGTCCAGTAATATGCCTAAGTTTAATTTCGGTACCCAGATAGTAACTGTATTAGTGGAGTCATTCCTTAGCGACGTTGGCTGTACGACATAAAACAGGATTAATTTAATTTAATATAATTTAAATTTAATTTTTTTTATTTTATTTTATTTTATTTTATTTTATTTTATTTTATTTTATTTCATTTCATTTGATTGGATTTGATTGGATTTGATCGGATTGGATTTGGTTGGATTTAATTGGAATTTAATTTAATTTAATTTAATTTAAGTTCAATCCAGTCCAGACCAGTGAAGAACGTCATGGAAAAAACTGTTGCAGGGCCAGAAAACAAGCCTCTTATACAAAGCCCAAAAATAAAATGAAACTAAAAACAAAGTGAAATCGTAAAATATGATTGACACCAATATTGGCACCAAATACAACAGCTAAAAGCAAGCGAGTAAAATTCCTCCAAACCACCCACCGTCTGAGTCGTCTCAACTTTATTTTCTATGCAGTTATTAATTTTTGATTTCCCCATTTCACAACTTTAAAGCTAATTAATGACTCAAGATGCAGTCCATTCTGGAAATTGCAACACAAATTTTCCATAATGCTGAAATGAAGGTCATTTTACGCGATTTATGCAGTAGACCTACCTCGTTCAGCATTGTTTAAGCAAACGGGGAGTTGCCATATTTCTGGCCAATCTGCGGCATCGTTCAGCTGAGGCACGTTTCTCTCTGTTTATTACTAATTTTTTTTTCGATGCAAAATGAAAAACGAGTTTTGAGACGCTGATGAATGGACAGCGCGAGACGATTTTGTTTTTGGTAAGTGAGGACACCCGTGGGATTTTCCCTCTCGTGCTGCAACCAATCAGGGCGCTTCCCTCGTTGTCCCAGATTCGTTTAAAAAGTGTTGTTTGGCCCACCACTTGTGTATTTCATTTTTACAAGCGCACGCAACAACACACGTCCGACAGAAGCGCTGCCTCCAAATATACTTAAAGGTGAGTAGACCTAACTAACCTAATCTAACTACAATAATGCCGGGCTTGGCTGGTCGGAGCGAGGGATTGGAAGAACGTATAACTGAAAACAGTATAACGGAATATCATCTAACAGGAAATTCGTACAATGGAAAATCGTCTAACTGGAAATTTGTATAGGAAAATCGTCTAATTTCCCTGCCTATCTCGCGCTACCGCGCTCGCTGCGGCTACACATATAACAACAGAACCGCAGTTAGACGTTAATCCAGTTAGACGTTTATCCATTATACAATTATCCATTATACGATATTCTGTTTAGATGCTTTTCCAGATTTTTTATCTTGGCAGATTTTAGACAATTATCTTATTAGACGATTTTCCAGTTAGACGTTCGTCCGACGCCCCGGCTGGGGTCGACTGGTCGTGTTTCCCGCTGTCGTTGAGCGTTGGCTTCTCTGCGTGACACGCTGTTCGCGTAAATGTTTTAGCGGGTAATTTTAGTAAGGATGGTGGCCAAAACACCGATAGTTAAGAGTTGTTTTAAAGGCACATTCCTCCTAGGTGCGTTCCTGTATGGCTCAGTTTTGCAACATTACTTTAGACGCGTGTAAATGTTGCAAATACACATTCACTTTCGTATTTTCCCCTCGTGAGAAACAATTTTGCAACATTAACTGTAACCTATGTACATGTTGCAAAAGCTATTTCGCGTAGGATTATCGATTATAGTGAGACGGTACGTCCTTTTAAATGTACATTCCTCCAGGTCGGCTTTCCTGTATGGTTCAGCTTCGCAACAATTGTTCAGATGCGTGTAAATGTTGCAAAGGATGATTCTCTTTCCCATTTTTTCCCATCGTGAGAAACGGGATTGCTGCATTCACTTTAACTTGTGTAAATGTCGCAAAAGCTATTGTTCGAAATCAGTGAGAAGTTATGTTTTTGTGAGGGGAAGAAACTATTCCTTTAAAGTTGCGTGATGTTATCAGGGTACAGACAAAGCCTGGAAAACATGGAGAACGTGAACACTTTGACCGATTTTCTGTGCCTTCCGTAATGCTACGAAAAGGAATCTAGGTAAAAATACCCCTGGAAAAAATACCCCGGAAAAAATACCCCGGAAAAAATACCCCCGGAAAAAATACCCCCGGAAAAAATACCCATGGAAAAAATACCCCCGGAAAAAATACCCCCGGAAGAAATACCCCGGAAAAAATAGCCCCTGGAAAAAATACCCCCGGAAAAAATACCCCTGGAAAAAATACCCCTAGGATACATAAGGTCAAAAAATTTTTTTTAATGTGAATAAAAGTAGACTGAAATCAGTGGTGATTCAAGGCAAAAGGCCTCAATGCCCCCATTTTCTTCCATAAAATTCTGAGAACCTTTTTATTTTGCTTTTCTTTGTTGTGTTTTAAGGGTGCACTGAAAAAAAAGCCTTGAAAAAAAACCTGGAAAAAAGTTAGTGAAATAAAAATCGGGGAAGTGGTGAGGAAAAAAAATTGTTCTCGGGAAGTGAAAATTCGTGAAATCACGAAGTTTCCACCAAAACTGAAATAGAAGGGGGAGGGGGGGGGGTAAGTCGAGAATCATAAATTATCTACAAATTCCGTAAATGGGGAAGGAGGGGGTAAAATATTGAATTTGATCGACTATAGACATTAAAAAAAAGATTCGGGAAAACATAATATTCCACCACCACCTTCTATTTCAGTTTTGGTGGAAACGTCGTGATTTCACGAATTTTATCTTACCAAGGGCAACTTTTTCTCCTCACTACTTCCCCGGTATTTTTTTCATCAACTTTTTTTCCGTGCACCCATAAAACACAATAAAGAAGTGCAAAATAAAAAGGTTTTCAGAATTTAATGGAAAATTTTATGGAAGAATCCGCCACTGAATTCAGTCTACTTTAATTCACATTTAAATATTTTTGACCGTATTTAATGGAGGTATTTTTTCCAGGGGTATTTTTTCCGGGGGTATTTTTTCCAAGGGGTATTTTTTCCGGGGGTATTTTTTCCGGGGGTATTTTTTCCGGGGGTATTTTTACCTACCACCACGAAAAGTGCCTCCGGGGTCACCAGCGAGAAAACACAGGGAAAATGAAAATAGAGCCAAAATCTCAGGGAAATTTCAGGGATAATGTAGAAATTTTTTGGACGTCAAGGAAATTAAGGCAAGAAAATAAAAAAATAAAATTGTCTAGGTCTAACGCTACAGGCAAACATCGTCAAGATTACTACTCCTAACTAATCTTAGCATCGTAAACATAATAAAAACTACACATCGCAAATCAAAAATCGAAATCGAAACCGTAAAGCGAAATTACTTCGGAGAATCGTTTTGCGGAAAGAAAAACAAAAATTCTCAAACCGAATCCCACTCGTGCTTGCTTCTAGGAAATTTAGAATTTGTGAGTTTTAGCACTCAACGCCTTTCTAACAAATTTCCTTCGACCTTCGATCTCGGGAAATTAATTTTGGTAATTGTCGAGTTTAAGGCACATTTATGATTAACAATATCCTTGGCTACTTTTCGGCGCTCCGGACCGAGTCGTAACCAACATCCGACAGTGAAAGTTTCGAAGCTATGCATAATATTGTTTTTTTTTTTTAACGTACTAATAAGCGGGAATTAGCCTACTCACCGCATTGCCACGGATTGACAACTTATAGAGAATAAAGCACAGAAAAAAAAACGCCGGTTGAAATCAGTAGAAAGTGAAAGCGAGAAAGGTGAATGTTTTAAAGAAATCCCTGTGACGTTTCGGAACGTATTGATGTAACGGTGTACCTGCCCGGTACATTGTTACAGTGCTCGTCCTACCCGAACGTGCCACATTACATGATTATTGTATAGATTAGTGGTAGCTTCGTTATCGAACAAGAAGATAAGCACGAAGGCTTTAGTTATACAAACATATAAAAAAAAAGGAAAAAACAAACAACTTTATTATTTATGCAATGTTTCATTTAATCTTTATTTAAAATTTTTAAAAACATTTTTGGTTTTAAACATCAAGTTGGGCGCATGATTATAGAACTTTAGGTAGGCCTACCTATGAGCTGACGTTCTGAGCATGTTACTAGAACTTCCTGAGTACGCATAAGAAATGAGTAGTGGTTAGAAACCAACCAGTAAGGTAAATAAAAAAAAAGTGGTTCTGACCTAACTATTTGTAAACTCCTATTAAAAAAAAAAAAAATAAGTGATACCACACTAAAAAAAAAAAAAAAAAGGGAAAGCGGCTGCTAAGTAGAGAATGGTTCGGGCATTTAAAGGCATAATATCAACAGACCAAAATAGACAAGAGGAGCAGTGGCCAAGATTTTCATTAAATGTCTAAAGTATTAGTCGGTTGGGATGAAACTTGACAAATATTTTGGTCTGTTGATATCATGCCTTTAATTAAATGCCCGAACCATTCTCTGCTTGGTGGCCGCTTTACACCAGTTTTGGTTTTTGATAAGATTATATACTTGAAGAGAAATGAAATAAACTGCCCTTTTTCACTGCAGTTCCGGACGCTATGAAGGGCGTTTGTTTATGTAAGGACTACGTTTAATTTCACCGGGTGACACGCCTTCGAAATGCGTTCGTGCTCGTGTTGATTTTGGTACTTAAAATTTCCTAGGTATTTTATAGCAAAATTGTCTTTCTCCAACCCGAGATAACCTTAACAGTTGAAAAGGACATTGCTTCGACTGTTTCTCTTTTAGTTACGATATTGGGTGATTTACCATATCAATCTCACGTATGAGAAATACAGCATACGCCCAACGGTTGAAACTTTTAAACCTGGTTTCCCTCTGGAACTTCGACTTTGGAAATTTGACCGTGTATCCACTTACAAAATACTGCGTGGGTTAACACCACCTGAGTTCTCAAAACTATAGGGGCTTGTAGCATAAAATTAGTTATCCCAAAACATAAGTTAAATTGTAGGCAGCACTTCGGGGGGTTCCAGCATGGAACTCATTGCCTGACGTCACTGTCTCCGCCCCTTCTGTTGGCTCCTTCAGGAAATTTTAGACGAAACAAAATTGGGTCCATTCCTACTTCGATCAAAACATTGTATATTTTAACTCGGCTGGTTTTTAGAGGTCAACTTTTTAGAGGTTTACCTGACCGGTTGTGCATTTTTGGCGCAAAAAATATTTTATTATTATTATTCTATTATTATATATGCTTGAAAAATAAAAAATAAAATTGCCAATTGTAAAAATTAAAACAAAGCCAATTTTGGGAATTTTGTAATTGCAGTCAAGTGGCTTATTTGCGTACTTTTACGAAATTTGTTCGTAACTTCGGGTATGGGGGGCGGGGGAAGGGGGGGGGGTTGGAATCTTCCCCTCATCCCTCCAGGTGCGCCACTGGTTAGGCTTATTTCATGGATTTGCTTTTGTGAAATGTATGCTAATGGGTGACTCTAGTAGACTGATAAATATGTCCTAACGTGAGTATACCGATAAATTCATAAAACGCACCTAATGGATCCTATTCGTAATTTCTGCGTTTAGATTTAGTTATGGTCCCAAAGTGATACACGTATTTTAGCAGCCTACTTTATTCTTTAATTGTTTGTATACGCGGACGTTGACCAATGGGCTATTGCTTCTCGCTTTGTTCGTGGTCTACTCACTAAGGTCGCGGTGCGCCTAGAAACTTACTTTTTTCGCAATTTGAGATGCGCGGTGTTTTTTTTTGTGTTTTTTATTTTTATTTATTCATTTGAACTATAAAAAGGAGTGACACAGCCTATAATTACTGACGCGGGCACTTATGAGAACCAATGTCATATTTGTTTTAGGCCTTATGCTGGGCTAAGGGGGAAAATGTTTAACATTCTTTCTGTCCCCAACTGAGCAATTCAAGGCCGATCACGTAATAGCTGAAGGCAATTTTAAAAGTAGATGGAGGTGAAATTCAACGACTTTGAATTACCTACATTATGAAAGTGGGGGTGCGTTCCTCTCCTCCACGACGTAGCGAGACAAAATGAACATGGGCAATGATTTCAAAAAGTGATCTTACTACTAAGCTAGAAGAAGAAAAAAAAGCTTTTCTTACAACAGGGCAGGGCTTAATTTTGGCCGGAATGGTCTGGAACGGCGTTCTGGTTCTTTTTTTAAAGCCCGAATAAACATTCCGGCTCTTTTTAAGGTCAGCATTTCACCCGGTCTGAAAAGTCTCGTATTTCGAAATTTGAGCAATTTCACATTAAATGCCATCCATCCTAAAACCGACTTAAAATCACCGTACCGTTTACCAGTGAATTTGATTTAATTCCACTTCAACCATCCTAACAAAACTAAAATGTTGTTGCGCTCCCAAAATAAATCAAAATATCAAGGTGAAGCAAATAATAATTGTACGAGTGTGAAAATCTTCAAAAAAAAGGCACTTTCAGAAAAGTCAGAATAGGTGTTGGAATAGATAAAATCGTTAAAGCTGCCCCGGACCCCACTGAGGAGCTTAAAGCACTCCATCAGACCCCCCTAGCTATGTTCAAGGGGATGTAAATGACCCTTCCTCTTCAAATAAATTAAATTTCCGGTACTTTTCAAATTAGAAATTAAGTAACAGCGCATCGGTTTTGGTCTGCCGAACAGTAAGCTGGGAGTCAGTAATATGAGTTGAGAGTATAGCAACAGAGAAAATGGTCACTCTTCACGAGGATTTCTCTACCCTACTGTCACGGATTGTACAGTTACACACAGACACATTTAACGTAACGATGTCGTGGGGGGAAATGCAGAAAGCGTTTTTGCCATGGCAACGATTTTTTTGCCATTGTACTTTGTACAGGATTTGTAAAGATAAAAGGCCAGAGAGAGGCAAAAAAAGTTAAATACAAACAGCGAAGTTTCAAGGATTGCCACACGCCGTTATCAAGCAAAAAGAACAAAATAAAGCGGAAAAGCTTTGTCATGTTAAAACACTTTGTAAAAGCTGCTATAGCATGTAACAAACTTGTACGCAAGACTCAAAAATCGTAATCTACAAAATAATAAAATTAAAAATTAAAACGACCTAAGTCCATCTATAAAGGAGCCTGACAAAGGAGCCCTTAGGTCCTTTTAATTTAATTTTTTTATTTTGTAATCTTAAAGTTTTTTAAGTCTTGCGCCTAAGTTAGTTACATGCTTGCAGTTTTTTTTTGCGAAGTGTTTTAAAATTATTTTAAAAGCTGTTAGCTTTATTTTGTTCGTTTTGCTAGGTAGCGGGATGCAGCTAGCAATCACCAAAATCTCCTCCCCCAACCCTACAAATTCTTGCTAGAATAAATAAATTCCAGCTTATGAATGCATAGTGAAGGATGCTGTTCAAATAGACTGTCCTCAAATGGTGTGTTTCAGCGGCGAAATGACTATTTTCTGTTACATCTTCTTCTGTGACTTAATTTCTCTTGACTTTTTTTCCAGTGAATTCTTTTCTCACTTCTAAATATTTTATCTTTGATGTCCCCATGACTAATTTATAAACATGTAGGCTTCCGCATCAGATACTGAGGAAATGACAAACAGTACTGTGTCAAGCCGTCATCTCTTTTTCCCACAATGCAGCACAAGCGCTTAGCCGCAGACCAAATCTTCCATGTTAACGGATTTCGCAGGTCCACCGATGGTCAACTGGAAAACGTCGACCGCAAGTGTTTTTTACATTTTTCTGTCTTGACGTAAACGGAAACTCGTTTCCCTGACCTAATCTAACCTAAAACAACTGACCTAACCTAACCGATAATAACGTCAGAAACACGCGTGATCAAAGGAGACCGGTTGACTACACACGTCGAAACACGAACGACGCATGCGCTAAGTTTTCACACGGAGGTTTGGTCCTTGGATGAAAGACAATTAAAGCAACATACTGCCTGCCTTATAACCTTCCGCCTGCCTCACAACACCCACGCGACGATCACATCCGCGTATTTACCACAGCTAAGGTCAACTGAGACGGTAGCTTCGTTCCTCGTAATGAAGCTACTGTCTCAATTGGCATTGCGCCTCATAGTCCAGCCAGCGTGAACCCATTGATTGTGTCGTCACAAACCGGAATGATTCTCGTATTTTAAAATCACAATTTATAATTTTCTAAGCCAGTGTCTTATAATTTTGCTTCGGCGATCTATTGGAATAATTAATTTTAATTTTTACTGCATTAGTCTATTAGATTTTAGCTCTCATCGTAATTATTAGAAAATTAGTAGATGTACACACAGAGATGAAACGTCATTATTGTACGCGCGCAATGCATGATTTACTGACGACCCGTCACTAAATATAGTTAACAATATTCAACAGAAAATCTCCTAGACGCCACACTTTAAAACGGTTTTTTAGCAAGGGAAAGACTAACGGTAAGTAAATAGACCTTTGGGGCCGTACTTGATGTGGAGGATCGAGAAAAATGGCGCTGGGTGGTATATCCCTTTAATCTTAGTTATCTTCCCTCCAAGGTTTGGCATCCCCTAAGCACAAGGGCGGTTCCAGAACACAGTCGTGGATTGGGCAGCGAGGTGATTTTCTGAGTTTTCATGTAATTTTTACATCCTAATTTAACTACGTGTTTTCAACATTTTTGGTAGTCTTTTCGAACTTATTTGCTTTGGACAGAGCCGCAGCTCCCTCGGCGCGTCCCTTGGATCCGCCCTTGCCTAAGCACAGGCATAGATTAGAAAGTTAACTAGATATACCGTCTTACTTCTTCCCGTACTACGCGGAGCTCTGGCGGTAGTTGCGGCTACTAATACATCTGCTAATGCTTATGCCTTCGAAGCAGCAGACGGCAAAGCATTAGCAGAGATGTTAGTAGCCGCAACTACCGCCAGAGCTCCGCGTAGGACGGGAAGAAGTAAGACGGTATATCTAGTTAACTTTCTAATCTATGGCACAGGGCTAACTGTATACTTCCCAAGTTTAGTGTTTGTTTTAAAAAATACATGTGAAAATTTGTGTTAACATGTCCGTCTATGTGTTGATAACTATTATCTTTTTATCCTTTTGCAGGTTTTTTGAATTAAAAGAAAACAAAACGCACCATGTCCTTGAAATTCGTCGCTAAAGATGCTGTAGATGGTCACCGACTTCGAAAAGAAGTACCAATCCATCCTTGCGTCATCGATTATTCCTTGCTCTATTATGCCGGAAGTGTTGAGGGCAAGTCCGTCATGGATCTGGCGTGTGGCGAGGGGCGCCATCTACGAATGCTGAAGAAGGAAGGGGCAGCCAAAGCCGTTGGCGTTGACATTTCAGAAGAAATGCTTCGTCAAGCCAGAAATGCTGAAATGCAGAATCCTCTGGGCTGCACTTTTCAGTTCGGGGATTTGCGCAAGCTGGGCAAGATTGGGGAATTCGACCTCATCACCGCCATCTGTCTGCTTCCGTATCCCGAGACCGTAGCTGAACTGAAAGCGATCTGCCGAAATGTGTGCCTCAATTTGAAGAAAGGTGGTAAATTCATTGCCATAAGCTACAACTGCACCGTTGATGAACCCGACTGGAGCCACAGTCTCGCCAAGTACGGAGTACGGATGGTACCTGGAGAGGAAAACGATGAAGGACGGCGTACGATGGCCATACAAGTACGACCTCCTAATGGTGGCCTTTTCGTCGTCGAGAATTACTGGTACCCCATGGACGTGATGGACGAGGTCTTCAGCACGTCTGGTTTTAGTAGCTATTCGTTCGAAGTTCCAAAGCTGGATCCGGAAATCGTGGCGCAATTTCCAGACGGACATTGGGATTCTTATTGCAGCAAGCCCAATCATACCATATACGTAGCTTTTAAGTAAATGAACATAGATGCAGTACGGATACTGGAAGCTTGCCCTTATCTTGTGTGAGGCAGTGGACTTGTTGTTCTCGTAATAATTTTCAGGTTATTCTAGGACCAAATCGCTGGCAAAAAGTTTAATTTTCAAACGTACTGGAACTGGTTGATGTATTCATTGTGGATACGAGATTTTAATGTTTTAATCTCAGTGAGGAATGTTAATGTTGATAACGTGAATTAGCAATTGGGAAATTCTGTACATTAATTAATGTGCTACTGTGGCAGATGGCGCCACATGACTTTTCCTGTAAAACAGCCTAGGTTCATGAAGGCAGGAACATACACTTCCCAGTGGACCTATTCGAAGCGCCATGTTGTTCATGAATTGTTAAGTTTTTCCCTTTATTGGCTGGTAATGCTTTTCTTTGCAAAACCACGATACATAGGCCTTTTTGTAAATCAAAAATACTTCGGAAAGAAGAGCATAAAATCATAGAAATGCTTTTAATTAATTTAAATTAATTTTCATTAATTTCAATTTCAATAATTTGTTCTTTCTCGTAGTGCCAATACGAAATCAGGCCCTAACACATGATGCATGAACAACATGAAGGTTCCGTGTCGGTGTATTGGAATTCCCAACCTGACCAATTCCGTCCGCGATTGCCGCTGCAATTTCCGTTTAATTCTTTTGGAAAAGAAAAAAATTCTATTTGAAAGCATGCCATTTCCACAACCTGAGGAATCACTGACAATGGAGAAAAAATAATAATAAGTGCAAAGTCCATGTTGAAAATATGAAGTGGTTGTATAGCATAGCCTACTTGGAACTACAGGTTTAAATACTGTTACTGCAAATATGCGTGTGGGATACATTCGAGACGAGATATTTTTATATATATATCTCTCTATATTCGCTAAATTCCCTATGCGGTTTTGGAAGTAATAGTGCTATATGCAATAAGTCTAAACCTTGTATGAACTTGTCCCTTGTTTAACATTAAATAGTCTCCATTGTAAATAAACCGTACATCACATGGTAAAGGGCTACCAGTGTAAACAATCTACATTATTAAAAAGTGGCTTTGTGATAATACAAGTCCTGGGTTCGAGTCCCATTCGGGATAGTTGTCTTTTCTGTTTTTCTCAGCTTAGTGTTTCTGCGTTCTCACAAGCCAAGTCTTTAATGCAGACTGCTTCGTAGTCTCCATTGTGTTTAAGGTAT
>JAHWFP010056175.1:37997-49756 GCA_023313725.1 Lithobius niger | reverse complement strand
AGAAGTGAGGTAAAAAAATACCTAGTTATATATCTAGTTAACTTTCTAATCTCTGGTAAAAGGGATCCTGCCAAATTCACTACCAGTCAGTGCCGGTAGGATATCAAAAGAAAACTACCAGGCTCTTTCTGCAGCCATGGGACCTACTTTGACCTATCCTGGATGTTATTTCGGTACCCAACCATGACGCAGGGGTAGATTTAGGATTTTTCTGCCTAGGGATTACACACATCCTGCCGCCCCCTCCCCCAATTTTTTTTACACAAAACTTGCCATCAATTTTCTACTATTTAACAGAAGCTTTCTTTGCCGCTTCCCCACCCCCCCCCCTGCGACGCAGAGTTTCAACTTAACTATAAACTCTCAAAACTAACTCTTATACATATGTTCCTTTTTACTGCCCCCTTCTCCCCTCTCCCCCCCCCCATTGCGATCGCAAAATAATAATTTCTTGCTAAATTTTAACAATTTAAATACGGTACAGATTATAATATTCTCTTAGTTCTGGGTCAAGTCCATTCAGCGAAAATTCAAACTACAGAATTTTGACTTTCCACAGAATTGACTTGACTCAGACGGACAAATGTTTCTAACCCCTGCATTCCTTAATAATGGAGTCTACTGAGGTGGCTCAATCACTTCCGATGACCAGAGCAGGAGCTTAATTTGAATTTAAAAATAGGAATCGAGCTCTACAATTTGATGTATTATGGTATGGTAGCGGCTAACGAACACATCTGTAAATCCATCCATTATTTGCAGTTATAAAACAGTTCGGTTTGTGGAATAACGAAGAAATGAAAATTTAACGGTTTTCAGTATCAATATTTTTTTTTACAAGTTTTGCCGCCTCACTGATTTTGCTGCCCTGGGCTGTAGTCCCCTGAGAGCGCCCCCTGTAAATCCGCCCCTGCCATGGCCTGAGGAGTCCCAACTTGAATTTTAGTGTTTTCCCTTCCTTTCCTGGACTCTTTCTTCCTCCTTCCAAACTTCTAGTAAGGGGTCAAAATCGAGCCTGGTCATCTATATGTAAGCGTTGGTTTGTTTTAGATAAACTTAAGACGCCAAGAAACACATAAACATATCGGTGTTTATGCCAGTGTGTGCAAAATTGGTGTTGAAGAACTTAAGCATGTGGCGCATGGACATACGTTAACCAAACCATGTCAATCTGGCTGAAGTAACGGCTAACTGGACAATGGCTAATGTTAAAAATTATCAAAATGACAATTTATAGACATAAAAATTCCTCCAGGGAAAAAATAGGAAGAGGTGAAAATAAAACGCCGTGATCTTTTGTACGTTCACAGACCTATTGTGTACGCGGCCTATCTTGAGTCCTGCAGGTGTTTTATGAGCGGCTACGTTTTCCTGGAAGGAACGGCTTTAATCGACTGCCGCCATTGTTTTTGTAACCATCTTGGATATCAACAAGGCACTCTGCTACCAAAAACATACAATTGATTATCTGTGTCGTTCTGAGCGAACTCAAGATAGGCCGCGGACACTATACGAAAGTTGTGATATTCATAGTGAGGTCGCCGAGTTTCCAAAAAGGGTCGGCCTTTGAAGTTGGTGGTGTCATTCAACCTGGGAATTGCCGCCAAGGTTAATACTATTAGCCAAGTTAACCGAACCGAATAATACTTTAGGCGTTAAATGAAACTTGAAGCAATGTTCTAGCTTTCAGCGATTAATTTGGCTAATATAGGGTAGTGACACAACGTTGTATTATTGTATATAACTCTATGCTGGAGCCAGTAACTGGGGTAGCTGAAAGGGTCACTGGAGGGGGAAAAGAAGGGCGTCTTACTGAAGACAATGCTGTAAAGAGTGGATTTCTTAGGCCTATAATGCGCGATTATTGTCGATTTGTTGGCAGTTGCTGACATTTGTAAGCAAGTGGAATCTTTATTTTCCAGTTACAACCTAGCAGCATAAGGGACTGGAGAAAACAATGTTTTTTTAAGCCTATGAAATCCGCTCTCAAAGCACTGCCTTGACTTGAAGTGCCGTTGTTTTTCCCTCCATTTTAATCTAGTGCCCCTTGCAGCTATCTCTCTTTTAGCAAATATGATTTCACATGACGCTGCTCTATAGGATTACTTTGGTGGCCTGTACCTGGTGGCGCTAATGACCTAGCTGTCGACGCACCATTAAGCCTACCCCCCTCCCCCTTCCCTGGTTGCATGCTATCACTACCTTCAAAGGACCAACATTTTTGGAAACTTGGCGATTTCTCTTACATCAGTTTTGGTTCTGAGTGGATTCTGCATTTATGCTTTTACATCCGAAAACTGCTCTTTTTTTTAAACACTCGTAAAAAAAAAGGAACAAGTAAAAACCATTGCATATAACTTTTTATGCAATTTAAACAAACAAAAAAAGAACTGGAATGTCTGTAAGTTTTGTAGCCACTGTTGCTACTACACGATGTTTTCAATCAAAATCTGCAACCGTGTTAATTTGAGCGCGAACGTTTCTGACGTTTTTCGATCGCCCTTTTCTTCCCCCGCCGCCAAAAAAAAAAAAAAAAAAAAGACAAAATTTGTGTTATAAATATCGATTGAAATATCGATTAAAGAAATGGTTGGAAAAAAACTACTTGGGCCTGAGATGTTCAATGACTTGATTTCATTTCACGTCGGATTTGAGTTTATAATAACATCATTCTGTCTCTGGTGTCGGTCCCCAACAAGTAAAAGGGTTGGCTGGTGACGTAACTTATGAGTGACGTCATTGAGGAGTTTGTTCGCACCATTCTAGGTTCAAGGCCGTTCGTGAGTATAGGCTTCAGGCAAGCACTCGCACTCACAACTTATTTGCATTGTATGAATGGGAAGCTACCTTCTCTACCTATGCGCTATGTACCTGAATCGAACGTAAGCAAAGAATGGTATGGACAAAATGGTCTTTTCTACAATGGGGGTTCCAGCTAGAAACACATGTGTCCTCCCCTTCGAGACCCTAAAAAACTCTTGATCTCCCCAACTCAAGGTCCAAAAATAGTATGATCCAGCCCCTCCCCCCCCAAAAAAAATGCTCTCTTACCTATTGAGACACTCTGCAGATGATTTCTTGTAGCCAAGAGTGCTGTAACCAACTTAAATAAGTAGCTCTCCACACCGAAAGCTATCATTAGTTGTAAGGAAACGTGTCTCGTTTTTAACGTTGAGTTTAAAATGTTCTATGTTCCTTACACCCATCTGTTATTGAGATTCATATAAGTATGATGAACACGCTGTTTGCTTGTATGCCTACATCAGTAGTATAGTCAGCACCTGAAAGACAGAAGACGCCAAGAAACGTGGTGCCAAGGCTTTTCTACGAAGTTCTTTTAAAAACTATACTTGCAGTATTGGTAATAATAGCTTCAACCCCTTGTAAACACTCAAATCATGGGGGGATTGCACCCCAGAAGCTGATGCGTTTTTAGAAATTTTGACTCCTGAAAGTGCCATTTTTGAGGTTCAAATTTTTTCTCCCAGTTTAGTCAGTGTGTTTTTAACCTCCCACCCTCTTGACGGGATCTGAAAAATGTATGCCTCCCCCCCCCCTTTGCGAGGGTCCAAAAATTCATGATGATAAGCCCCCCCCCCCAGAGTTTCCTCCGGCCCCCTTCCCCCCAGGCGATAATGACCCCTTATTGCAACTAGCGTTGTGATTGCCACCCAACATATGCCTAATCGTTTCAGTATCTAACTGTCAAAATACAGTTAAAAAAAAACACGTTTGTAAAATACACACTGGTACAATAACACATTGGTAAAATACATTGTTGGTGAAAATACGGCGGCCTAGAGAACTGAGTCATTTAAACAATCGTAAGAAGGTTTCAGCATATTACGGCAAAAATCCCCCAGCAAAAGATTGGATCGTGAGCACAGGGATCCAGCAATTAAGAAAAACAATATGGAAGTGTACTTCAAGTATGGATTATCGTTTTGGGCATATTTTTACGGTCTTGGTTGTGAATATAGCGAAATCCTGTCGGTTCTCACTTGAAACATTTGTGTGGGGGGGGGGGGGGTCGAAATCCCTGACAGGATGGGACGCCCGGGAATGTTAAGCCTCTCGAACCATTTCTTGCATGGCCTGCCAGCAGGCACTATGTAACCCACGTAACCCATCAAGGACAGCTGCTTAATGACACATCTCATTAATGAGGTAAATGAACTGATCTGAAAGCTCCCAGTCACGTATGTAATTTCCGGGCTTGATGGTGATGAACAGCATCACTGATATGTATTCTAGCAATTCTCACACTGTTTTTTTCTTTTTTTTAATTACGTAGTATTTGACCTATTTTTTCTGTTTTATGGTTCTTGACAGGAGTGACATGAACGAGAAGTCACGACCCCACGCGGTCAATTGTCCAGTGAGTGACCGTTGTTACTTTTCCAAAGAACATGCGTTAAAAATTACGCCACCGTGTAGGTTTTTAGCTAATAAATCCGAGTGAGAAAAATGTCACGATCGTGCCGAGATTGCTCCATGAGATTGCTCCGAGATTGCTCCGAGATTGCTCCATTTCACCCGTTTAGGGGAAATTCAAGCATCAGCGTTGAAACGAGCTGTGAGAGTGTGACAAGTTTCAGTTCTTGAAACCAAGGCCAACTGGATAGAAATTGCGAGTTTCGCCTGCCGGTTTCAGGTTGGTTTCGTACAGGTTGGCAGTCAACCCCCTTACTAGTGTTGCCTTAGCACCGGTGCACACGTGCGTTTTCTGGACGCGCGGCGCCGCTGCGGCGCCGCTGCGGGGTGACGCAGCCAATCAATGCACACATGCGTTTTATTAACGCGCGTTGACGCTGCGGTGCCGCTTCGGTGACTTACGTGCGCGCTCGGTTCCCTAACCTCGTGTACAAAAAAATTATAGTTTGAAACCAATGAGACGATATTGCTTTTTTCGCCTACCTCGTGAACAACAAATATATTTTAAAACCAATGCGACGAATGTTGGTACATTGATGTACTAATTTAAGACGTGCCAGGGAAAAATGTTATACATCCTTTGCAGATTAACTAAAAAAAATCGGATAAGTTCTTTAATTACTTCCCAATGAGTCTTCAATCATTTCTGCAGCAACATTTCATATTTCAGGATAGTTCTTTACTCCCCCAATAAACAATTCCATGTCTATTTCTTCGATATTGGACACCATTTTCGGTAACGCTTTTACGGTAAACGGCGGACATGTGCACCGCTCAAGTCACCCAAGGTACTCAGAGACGCAATTGGGTTTTTCAACGCTGCGGTACCGTTGCGTTAACGGGGGGAATTGTGGTGCAAAACGACCTCACGAGCGGTGGGCGAGTGGCGGGCGGTAACGCAACGTCGACGCAGGTACGTGCGCAGTTCCAACAGATGGCACGTAAACCAAACCGCAACCAGCGCTTATTGATCTGTTGTTGTAGTAGTTAGGTTAGGTTAGGTGAATTAAGTAGGATTAAACGGATTTTTTTTTGTACGCAGCTGGACTGCGTGGACAGCTATGTAGCGAGTTTTGCTGAACTGTTTACGAAAAGTAAATTATGCAGCCAGGAAGCGACACCCACAGCTTCCATTCCAGCAAACCTTGTGACAAGCAAGGGAATGTGACGGGAGAGTTACAACGTGGATACTCTCACACACTAGGGACGTGTAAGCATTTATTAGCTTTTGTTACTGGATACTGATTTTTTTTTCTCCACAGGTGCGCTTAAAAAATGAAACTATACCATGCCACTGAAATTTATTGAGAAAAGAGTTGTAGACACACACCGATTTTGAAATGCGCTACACCTCGTGTCGTCGACTACTCCTTGTATCGTTAGGGCGCATTTGCACAAGGACTCGCCTTTGCATTCTCGCAGCTATATGCTAGAAATCATCTGAAATTCCAACATGGCGGCGGTTGCAAAGAGTCAATAATGTGAATTCAGACGCGAGTGGGAAATTATTTCGTCAGGAGGAATTATTTATTTTATTGTCACAGATTATAAGTCTGCACGCATTGACTGGAACGATGTCGAATTCAGCTAATCCAGGCAGCGTTGTTGCCATGGTAACGACGGCATTGCCATTGCGGTTAAATTCTAGCTGCGAAAATGCAAAGGCGAGTCGTTGCATAAACGTGCCCTTACGCCAGGAACGTGGAGGACAAGTCAGCTATGGATGTGGCGTGCGGTGAGGGAGGCCATCTTCAAACCCTGAAAATGAAGGGAGCAGCCAAGGCAGTTGGGTGAAAATATTAGAAAAAATGCTTCACGGAGCTAGAAATGAAATGATATTTATTGCCAGAGCCTCGGTCTGTCACCATGCGCTCTATTACAAAATCTAAGTGATACAACAAATCAACAAAAACAGCATTACCTCCGGTCCATACTAACACTCTATCGCCAGATCCCAGAGAACCAGAACCACAACAACACCCGACACATTACATGGAATCCCGACGCATTGTGACGCACTACACACGTTTCTCAACGCACTGACCGTCTTGACACAACTAATCTCCAGGACATCACTGAGCAGGTACGGGAGTCAAGGGAGTGGAGACTGCACAGGTGAGGAAGGCGAAGTCAAATACGATCACCAGAGGCCTTGGAGAAGCGCATGATGGCCCCAAGCCTGCAGCAGACCCTGCCACCCTCAGATAGGGACAAAAGACTGGTCACCTTTGGATTGATCCTAAGATGATCTGCCAGAACAGCCCTGTGCGCGCGCAGGGCACGACAAGAAAAGAGGAAGTGCTCACGAGTGAACGCGACAGCACAGATTCGGCACACAGGAGTGGGGGCCCACCCCAGCCGAAACTGATGTGCCAGGAGCAGCGTGTGACCCATACGAAGACGAGACACAATCCTCGCAGCCCACAGGGGCAACCGTCAAGAACCAAATCCAGGTTGCAAACAGGCTGGACAGAAAACGTTTTTCGGCCAACTGGAGCAGTCCGCCACTCTTCATTCCACATCCGGAGAGACCTTGCACGAATCATAGGGCCCCACGTCCAAGCAGACCAGCATACTGCAACAGAGGCTGCTCGATTCCGAGCAGTACTTTCAGCCAAGCCATCCGCTTGCACAATACCCAGCCCCCAATCCTTTGGGCTGCACGTTCCAACTTGGGGACATGCACATTCTGGACAAGATCGGACAGTTTGACCTGGTCGCCGCAGTTTTGCTTCCTCCGATTTCTGAAACAAAGGCTGAATTGAATGCCATTTGCCAAATTGTGTACCTCAAACTCAAAAGAGTTGGAAAATGTGTGGTTGTAAATCACAACTGCACTGTTGATGAACCCGTCTGGAGGCAGTCTCGTCAAGTATGGAGTCAGCCGTTGTTACATGGGGATAACAATGATGAGGGACAATGTACCATGGGAATAGAAATTAGGCCCTCCGATGGTGTGATATTTAACGTCGAGAACTACTGGTATCCCTTGGAAGGTATGGCAGAAGTCTTCAAGACGTCTAGTTTCAGTAGTAGTCCACGCTGTTAGTGCAAAAACATTTCAGTTCCGGCAACAAGCTGCATATTGCACATCAAGCTGCTCACATGTTGTAGTTTCCAAATCCACCGGTACACACTCCCGGAAGTGACGACATATAGCTGTGATGACGTCATCAAAATGGCCACCATGCTACGTACTAAATCTCTACTATCTCCGGAACTATTGATCAATCGTATCGTGCGACCTATTGTTGGAAAGACAATCTAATTTTCTAAAAGAAATGTTTGAACAATATATGCCATACAATTGTTAGTTTTGGTTTAATCTGAAGAAAAACATAATATGACTGCTGTGCGATATGTAACTACTCAGGGAGTGGACGATTGATTTCAAGATATACTCGAGCACAATTCACACCCTAATGCACAGTTAGGGGTCTGTGCACAGAGACTGTAGCACATATTAGGCACTGACAAGTTGCAGCCTGTCAGCCCTAACGCTCAGCTCTAGGAGGACCAACCTGTCGAGTTGTTCCTCCCTCACCAATTGCCCCTTCGGACGTCCAAGTCCCACGTTTTATAGTGGGGCCACAACAATAGAAGTAGCCTGAGGCACTAGCCAACAAGTCCAGGCATGCTCCATTGGACAAGCAATGGTGCAGGCCTAGTACCCGGCTGTTGGCATCCGGCCAAGTTCAGCAGTTAGGCTAAAGTTGACAGGGAGCACAAGCAGCTTATGTAACTGCAAGGCGCACTACGAGCGTTCACTCGTATTGCGCCCAGCTATACGTAAATAGCATGTTACATCTCCCCCACCGCAAGTTTTTGCTTAGGCAAAGGAAGATCTGCCTCTTGATACTCTGATCCCTTCAGCCTGCCATAAGGTTTAAAAATTATTCCAAGTTCATTTATTATAACAACAAATGCCCTAACTTAACAGAGTTTCGTGATTTTGCCCTGTCACAATCTTTGTATTGCAAACTCATGCTCTAACAAGCTTTCAAACAACCAAAACTTAACAATAAAAAAAAACAACAAGCCGAAAACAAAACAACAACACCAACAACGTCTTCATCCGCAGACCAAACGTAACAGTGTCCTTCGTTTCAAACTTAACATCGTAACAACAGTCCTTTGTCACCACACGCCGTACAACCTTAACAATTGTCCTTCGTAACCACTACATAACAACTCCACAACCAAAGGGAACAGATAGCTTTCCAGTGTCCAGCTCTCCCCAGGATTCCCACACCATGCACCACCTGTCGTTGAAGAATTAATAGTAGAGACGCTTCGCAGAGGATGTCTTTACGTGAATAATGTAAACTTCTCCCACACGCAGCTTCTAATAACGGTTCTCCCCAGTTTGAGCTCCTCCACCTTCTAGTTAAATGTGCACGCTTCCTTTCCACACCACAAGCTTTAACACACTCGTTGCTTGCCAACAGTACATGAATTTCAATATTTTTTCTACACTTCCAACATTGCTCGGAATTAGTCCAAGGTGGTGCTCAGAGGGCTGCGTGCAGGCTCTCGTCGCCCATGCCTCCTAAGATAGTCGACGTTGACCTCTATTTTCGGACTGGCATCTTCTTCCGCTTCCACATTGCACACCACATTTCACCGAAGAACAACATTTTCCACCATTCACTCCAAGCGAGCGTCTCACACGGATTCTCACACAGGTAGCCACTCGTGGCTCCTTTCAGTGCAAACCACACGCAACTTCCGTCCATGATGGCATGGCCGGCATCGCTGCACTTTACGACAACAACAACAACACAGTCCTCTCTGTGATTCACATAACACGCAGTCCAATCTGCAACTCTCCACGAAGCATATGCTCACTTCAAAGTCCTCGACGACACCGTGTCCCAGACCGCACAAAGTCCTTCTTTGTCATTACACCAACACCTTACGTGCCTTCCATGTCCCTCGATGACTCCATGGTGGTCCCATCCATCGGTTGTGCCCTCTCGAGCGGACGAGCAAATGGAAGGCACCTCCGAGTTTCGTGCAAAGCACGTTCAGCAGCCAGGAGAGAGAGAAATAAAAATTTGGCGCTCCCTCCACTGTTTTCTGTGGTGTACAGTTAAGGGTCTGTTTCACCCTTTTCTGCTCACCTGCTGGGAAAAAAAATTGTTCAAACATTCAGCAGAAATTCCGAAATTGTGGCCGTCCGGAGTGCCTCTGGTTTCAAGGGGGGTTTGGTTGCCACACCACCTACCCTATCACGCATCGAACACTCTACCCCAATCCGTTCATTCAACCTAATTCTCTACTCCATTTTTATAGATTGTGCCCTTAGACCGCAGCACTCACATGCTGGTGAAGTGCATCTGGCCAAACGCCACTAGAGCGAGCCTACAGCTTCAACCAAACATGCTACGTAGAGCTGGCCTCGCACTGCCATCCCGCATGCGGGTAGAGATCCTCACTGAGGTTCTCCCACATTTAAAACGAACTACGGCCGTAGTTCACACGTCACCAAGCCCAGTGACCAGACGCCGAGAGTAAACGTACTCTCATTTCGCGTCTCTTACGGAATAAACCATTCCGTCGGGATCGTGCTACACGCCTTACATGCCCTACCTCACACAGTAGTCGTTTAGCTGACCCTTTAAGACCAACTAACCTAAACAGTGTGTCCGCTACCGAGCTGAACAATCACTTGAAACTAAAATAATTCACGTCAGTCTTATGAAAATACCTTTTCAAAACTGCCCCTTAAATTAGTCTCCGTCCGTGTGCTTCATAGCTTGTTTTGAATTGATTCCTTCCGGTGAACTAAAGCTCCGCCATGTACACACAGGTGCTTCTCTGCATAGCTGATCTGCGGTTTTCTCCTAGATCGCTCTGCATAAAAGCCCTCAGCAATCACCCTATTTTCGGTTTCTTTTTGTTCAACAACAAAACAAAACAGGTTTCTTACTGGATCGCCACCGCACATATTCCTGCGTGCACGATTTGAGAAATCTGCATGCAGCGTATATGAAGATGCGATCTTCGTTTGTACGACATAATAAAAAAAAATGTGCTTTCTTTTTTTATTCGACAAACGGGCCAAAAAGCGGCAGCCTGCTCACGCTCTTATTCCAGGTTTTGTTACCTACGCTCGTATTCCAGGTTTTGTTACCTGAACAAGGTTGTGGACTGATGCCTCATTTTTGGTTGCCAAGTTACCGTCTTAAATTGTAAGCCTTTTCCTAGCTTCACAATTAATTTCGATCAACTGACAATGGCCCTGACAAGGTCCAATTTTGAAAAAAAAAAACGGTTTCGACCGGAACTCCAGTCAATTCCTAATTTTTCATTTTCAAAGCCAATTCTTTGGTCAGTTAAATCAGTGGTTAAGGCCGCACTGCGCATTTGAATTTTCGGATCCAAATCACAAACCTTTCTCACCTACTAACCCTCCAAAGTTATGTCTGTAACAATTCGCAATCCAAAGCCTGCTGACAGCTACTAGATTAAACCAATTTTACATTCCCTGCCATCCATACAACAATGAACCGTACTTGTTCACGTCTCCAGGTAGGGGGGGGGGGGTACGTTTGACAAATATGCTTTCTTTTTTTCCCCACAATTTGTCGCTGTACGTCCCGTCCGTATTCCAGGCAACAATTTCCGGTTACAGAAACACATTGAATAAAAAAATCCAGCTTTCCGGAACACAATAAAAAAATTACGTCCAAGTCCAATCGCCAATTTGCAGAAATCAGTTTATTCCTTTCGGACTAGCTTCGCAAATCGTTAGTTTTTTTATTTACTCCAGATCGTTGAGTAGTAAACTACCCAACTACGAAAATAGGCGAAGTCTAGCTCCAACTTTGCTCAATTTCCTGACACTTTGACGTGCCAGTCTTAGTGGGGACAAGTTCGAATCAGAATAAATTCATTCCGAATTGAAACCTGTCTTCCACCCAAGAAGTGTCAAAACCTTCCCCATTTTCATGAACTACGGTAGTATTTCTACTATTCTCAGTCCTCGTCCTTTTTAGTGCGTTACTTAGGTCCAAGTTTCGCATTACTAATGGTCGTGAAATAGGAGGTACTTTTCGCTTAAATTACGAGCAGCGCAACCCGTAATTTTCGCTGGTGAAAAAAAAATGTTAAGCGTTCCCGCTTTTTTTTCTGTGGCGAAGTAATTCTCCGGTCTGGACCCTTTCTGATGTTTATATCCAGCACTTCAACTCTAAATTTGTTTTAGTTTCACAAAATCAGTGTTCTTGAGTTAATAGCTGCAATGCTTTCAAAATAATGAGGACTCAGTTAGCTCATCACTGTTCAATGCAACCTTCAACTCGTAGCTTTAAAAGTGCGTC
>JAHWFP010056175.1:8589-37987 GCA_023313725.1 Lithobius niger | reverse complement strand
CCAACTGCTTTACTTTAAATTCCTTACGGAAAAGAAAGTGAGTTGCATTTTTAGTCCCGAAACCACTGGTATGGTCCGAAAAAAAAAATTCTGGCTACCGTAGTTTCCTCAAGCCTCGGTCGAGTTCTACAGTCTGCCCTCAAAATTGGTCGCAATTCTGTTCAAGAGGTGTTTGCCTCAAGAATATTTGCAGCCAAGTATTTTCGCTGTTTAGTCACCGTCACTTAGTGAAAAATTCGCAAAATCTTCTATCTAAGATGTTCTTATTTCTTTCCATCCCGAAGGTTTGGAAAATAAGAATTTCCTATCCTGAAGGTTTAGGTATCCCGGTAGGCCCAAAAAATATGTAACTACTCAGGGAGTGAACGATTGATTTCACACCTTAATGCACAGCTAGGGGTCTGTACACAGAGTAGCACATATTAGGCACTAACAAGTTGCAGCCTGTCAGCCCTAACGCTCAGCTCTAGGAGGACCAACCTGTCGAGTTGTTCCTCTCTCACCAATTGCCTTCGGACGTCCATGTCCCACGTTTTATAGTAGGGCCAGAACAATAGAAGTAGCCTGAGGCACTAGCCAACAAGTCCAGGCTGAAGTTGGCAGGGCGCACAAGCAGCTTATGTAACTGCAAGGCGCACTACGAGCGTTCACTCGTATTGCGCCCAGCTATACGTAAATAGCATGTTACAGATTTACTAATTATCAGTTATCTCCGGAACTAATCGACCAATCTTTTCGTGCAAACTATCCTTAGAAAGGTAATTTAATTTGTTAAAAGAAATGCCGGAACAATGTACGCCGTACATCTCTTAGTTCCTGTTGATTTGAAGGAAAGCACAGTATGACGTCCTCAAAATGGCGACTATGCAACTTACTAAATCTCGTGTATCTCAAGGACTAATTGATCAATCTTATAATGCGACCTATCATTGGAAAACTAATTTAATCTTCTAAAAGAAATGCCTGAACAATGTATCCCGTAAATATTTTAGTTTTTGTTTAATGTGAAGGAAAACATAATGCACATGTAATTATTGCCGCTTTGTGTGTGGTTCTTTTGGAAACAGAAAATGATTAAGGCTGTGACGTATTGTACACAGTCACTTGAGCAGTGGCCTTCACAGGAAAGTTACAGGAAAGTGTACAGGAAAGTTATTGTTTAATATGGCATCTCGCACCTCTCTAGTATCCTAAGTCTATATAGGCTACATTATCGCAGCAGTTGTCATCCATCCCAGAATATCAATTCAGCCGACTTTTGTTGCCTCCTCTTAAACGACTGCCTGAACTGTCATGTCATTACACTGATTCTGATAACCTCATTCTGCAGAATATGAAGGCCTGCAATGCTAACCGTGCGTACCTATTTTGTTTTACATGCGATGACATCAGAATGCTGTTTGCCCTTCCTGCTGTTGCAACACAGGCTTGAACAAAGTTTTCATTCTAGCCACTACCTGCTACTTCATAGTCAATCATTGAAATTACAGCCATTTCTACGTGCAGCTTTGTGATGGTAGATCGGCGTTAAACTGGTGTCTGTGATGGATTAACATTCTTAAGAATACTTATTATAATGTTCATGGCACGGCAAACCATGGATGAGGAATTCACATCATATCTTAGTAGTGGTAGCAGAATTGATGTGGATTTACCTTTGAAACCTTCATGGATGTTTTGACGGGAATGGATGGCTACCCAAGATAACACTTTACCTGCGTGGTCAGCCTTGCTTCTGGTAGATTCTGACCAGTCCATCATTTCCACGGGTGATCAATTATTTTTCTTCGCTGGTGTAATTTACACATTGGTGTGCGAGAAAGACTTGTGATGGACTCGGGCAAGCCTATTCTGCTTTATTCTTCGATTGTCCTAGGTTGAGACTGGTTGTCACAGACATACCTTCTGGTTGGTGAAAGATGCGACATACCTGTTCCACGGAATGAGTTCGCCGATGTACTGAAGGCTGTGTTATTATCTATATTATCAATTGCAGCACAAGTGAATACATTATAGGTAAAAAAAAATGCAGAATGAAACCAACTTTAATTGCACATTTAAAGTGGGAATAATTATGTGTATGTTTTCCTTTAAATTAAACAAAAGAGACTTACGGCCTACATTGTGCTTGCAGTTCTTTTGGCAAATTATATTTCCAACAATAGGTAGCAGGATAATATTGATATATTCGTTCCGGAGATACTACAGATTAGTATATCGATGGCGGTGATTTTTATAACACGGTAATATGTTTTTCTATACATTGAACAAAACCTAATATATGTACGGCAAACAATACCCTGGCAATTCTTTTAACAAATTAAATTCTCTTTCCAACGATAGGTTACATTTTAAGACTGATCTATTAGTTCCGGAGATACACGAGATTTAGTATATCGTATGGTGGCCAGTTTTACAACGTCATAATGTGTCTTCCTTCAAATTACACAGAAACTAATAGAATTACGGTATACACTGTTCCGGTATTTCTTTTAGCAAATTAAATTACCTTTTCAACGATAGTTTTCACGAAAAGATTGATCGATTAGTTCCGGAGATAATTGAGAATTAGTATATCGCACAGCAGTCATATTATGTTTTTCTTCAGATTAAACAAAAAACTAACAGATTTATGGCATATATTGCTCAGATATTTCTTTTAGCAAATTAAATTATCTTTCTAACAATAGGTGGCACGTTCGTATTGAGCGATTAGTTCCGGAGATAATAGACATTTAGTAAGTCACACGGTGGCCATTTTGATGACGTCATCACGGCTTACGTCGTCACTTCCGCGAGTGTCTCCCGGTGGATTTGTAAACTACAATGTGTGTACGGCTTCCATGTGCAATATGTAGTTTGCCAGAACTGAAATGTTTTGGCACTTTTTGTCGCTAACAGCACATACAATGGCTACTCGTTTGTAAGACCTAAGCTGGAGCCAAAAACTGTGGCACAATTTCATGATAGACATTGGGACTCCCATTGCAACAAACCTAATCACACCATACATGTCGCTTTTAAGGCACGAAAATGCAAGCTAGAGTTTAGGACAAGAATCTTTGCTAACCAACCAAATATTGGAACGTGGGAATTGGTTTATTAAGGGTAAATAAATGCAGATGCAAACCTATTTACGTTGTATGAATGGTTAAAAAATGCGTCATGTATTTTTAAAAAAAGACACTCAAGCTCGACGCATAAAACGTTTAAAACACTGGTACCTAATATTTCGGAGCAATACAGTGGTAGGCTCCTTTTTCAAAGGTTAAAAATAAAAAAAATATAAACACACTCATACATGCACTCAATAACCACCTTACCAGGTCGCCATGTTATCCGTTAGTGTTGCTGGTTCCCTTTTGTATTTATTTTTATTTTTTTATTTCTTTTTTTTTTGCTTCCCCTCCTTCCCCCCCCCTCCCATCCTTTGCATTTTGCTTTTTGCCTTTCTACCCTCAGTAATATTAACTTACTACCTTCCTCCCCCTTCGAATTTTAACCTTCCTTAACTCCCAGAATTCACTGTAGCAACTTATTCAACATGGCGACCTGGTAAGGTGGTTGTTGAGTGTGTGAGCGTGTGTTTTTATTTTTTATTTTTAACCTTTGAAAATGGAGCCAACCACTGTATTGCTCCGAAATATTAGGTATAAACGTTTTATGCGTCGAGCTTGAGTGTCTTTTTTTGCTATTTACGTTGCCTTTTGGGCTTACATGTCCGACTGCCTTAGCGGGGAATCGGGTAAATCGATAATTTCTTGTTGTTCTTCTTGTTACAGTTTTGCCACCGTTTCAGAACAAACTACCTACCTACCTAAAATCTGAAACATGATCTAAGACAGAAATTTCCTGGTAAAAGAGACCGTCTTTTCAATTATTGGTCGAGCCATTCCGGAGTCACGGGATCCTGAACGATCAGTTTTACGTTTTACATTGTTAAACATCATTTTAAATTGTTTCAATACTTGGATGGGTGACCGCCTGGGAATCTGGCTGTTGCAGACATAGGGCCTTAGGGCTTCGGGCAGATGACCAGGAGTGGTTAACGCTCGTTAAACCCTTTAACCCTTTAAATTGTTTCATTGTTAGCATTGAATTAGGGAACAATGCCATTCAGGCAACGCTAGCCGCAAGGCATGGACTGAACAATAAAGAAATGCCAACAATGCTGATAAGCCACCAAAAATTCACGAGTATTATCCTTATTACGAATTAGTTTACTAACGATCGGTGTTTGATGTCAATTTAAAGCAACATTTGATGTCAATTTAAAGCAAAAAAAAGAAGTGATATATCAAAAACCAAAACGGGTAAAAAGGACCACCAAGTTCCGAATGGTTCGAAGGTTAAATGAAAACTAGAACATTGCTACGTTTGGTAGCAATATTCAAGTTTCATTTAACTTCCTAAGTATTATTCGGTACGATTAAATTGGTGAATGTTTTGGTGGGTTGATATCATTCCTTTCAAGGCCCAAACTCTTCGGAACTTGGGGACCCTTTTACCAGTTTTTGGTTATTGATATATCACATATTTTTTTTTTAATTGTGTAAATAGACTCAACTCAGCTAGTCTGCTAATTAGTAATACTGTGCCACGTCGACAATAGCTTGAGTGGCAAATTTTCCAATATTTTAATTTTATATCACTCCTTTGAGAGGCCGAACCATTCTCAACTGGGTGGCCTTTTAGCAGTTTTTGGCTTTAAAGTTTTGACATTTTGTTATTTTTTGTGAATTGGACGTGAATACAATGGCAACAATTTGGCAACGTTGTTACATTTATTGCAAAATACTAGTGTGTTTCTAGATACGCACGTCAGTATACACGTTGTCATTGCCCGAACTTTGGCCGTCCAATGAGAGACGATACCGACAATACTATCAATGGTTATAACAATACTTTCGTACTTATGCGCCCTCCCACGCTATTACCGTTATACCCCCAGGCTCCAAACCAAAAAAGGTATGCAGTTGGTATCGTACTGCAGCCATTCGTCAAATTTCATAGCTGGAAGCCTTCCCTCTATCTCGGTATCGGTGACTAATCACCCTATGGTGTTTACCATGGGGGTGAGGGGACTAGCAATTAGCTAGCTAGGTAGTAACACATTTGCAACGTTATTGAGCGTCAGATTTTGCATTGAAAACAGCTCAGATGACATACCTACACGAATTAATTTTTGTCACGTGGGTCATTGCTCTTGATTTTAACAAAATTTAAGCTTTTGTACCGCATTATTACTTTTATCCAAGTCCTTGAAATTAGCCCAACTATGGACATTAGACACTTACGCTATGGCGTCGCGCTAAAATTGTTTACAACCTCGACAGCTCAATTGATTTGATGTTTGTTGCCTAACTTGGCGCGACACACTGGCGTGCGTCTAGATCTGAAACAAAACCCACAAGGGTGAAAGGACCCGCCAAGTTTCAGCCGATCAAAGTAGTGATATCAGAACAAAAATGGTAGCCACCAAGTTGCTACATTAAAGTCAATACAAAACCAAAAAATGTGCACAAAGAAGCAAAAATACACAACGTTTCGGGGATATCATGCACCCCGTTTTCAAGTGCAAATAAAATCAGCTGAAAAGCATTGTACAACAAACAAAATTAAAAACACTGAAAATTCATGCTGTATGCAAGGCACAGGATGCTAAAATTTTTTCTAAAAACTTTTGTAAAAACCCTAAGCCTTCCTGGTCGGAACAGGTCATCAATAGGGTAACGACAGAACGACCTCGATCATGCAAACGCAGGCTAGAAGTCAGTTGCTACATTAGTTGCCAAGCTAATCCCGCCGATAATTAGATCAAAGGTTAATTGAAAACCTGACCAATGCTACAACCTGCTATCACTACTTTGATTGGCTGAAACTTGGTGGGTTCTTTCAACCTGTGAGTTTTTTTCAGATATCACTTCTTTTGTAGTTTTTTTCCCAACAATTTTCAAGCTGTTTCGCCGCGTAGGTATCTATCCTCACCATCGTGAAACACGCTCAGCTCTGGTTTTTGTTAAAGTATCAAAGCTAGTTCAAAGGGTTTCAAAGGGTTTAACGAGCGTTAACCACTCCTGGTCATCTGCCCGAAGCCCTAAGGCCCTATGTCTGCAACAGCCAGATCCCCAGGTGGTCACCCACCCAAGTATCAATCCAGCCCAATGCTGCTTAACTTGGGGGATCTGACGAGAACCGGTGTTCCCAGCACTGCAAGGCCGCAGACCTAGTCAAAGCTAGTGGCCGTCATGCAACAATACTGGAATTGAACAATGACTTTCTTACAATGAAGTCTGACTATTGAACTTGGCGGGCGCCAATTAAAACTTTTTCCAGTTTTTAGTCAAGAGTGGTGCATACCATAATAGGTAGACGGATTACAAACAAAAACGTCAAGTGTGCCGTAAAAAAAGGGTTATATGACTGAAGTTTCACTTTACTTGTTAAAATATACACGGATAAAACTTAGTGATATTTAATTAAATTAATAATCAAATGTACAATTCAGAAAATTGCATAAAAATTCAGAATAATTTTCATTCGTAAAGCGCAACAGCAATTAAACAGATGCACTTTTCTCTATTTTATATTAGATTATTTAAATTAAAAATTATCTATTTTTATCCGTTTACACTTTGACAAGTAAAGTGAAACTTAATCATATAATCCTTTTTTTTTTATTACGGCACACCTGACGTTTTTGTTTGTAATTATTATTTTGTTTGGAAGAAGTGCATTGCTAGGTAGCAAACCTTTTTGAACCGTTTCTCATGGATTACAAAGCTGTCTTACGCTTCACTATAATGTCTAAGTTCAAATTAACCACCTTATACATATATCAACAGTACCAGTGTCCAATGCATGTTAGTTCAGTACAGACATCGACATGTGTTTAGTGTTGTTTTGTTTACATATAAAACAAAATAGCTATGTGCGTATTGGACTGACGTGCTGTTGATCGTCTGTTTCTTATGCATTTTTAACATTGTGAACAAGGCCCAAAAGTATGATTGTGGCCAGAAATTAAAATTACTGCTTGTGTATCTCCTTCCGGTTCCTTTACCAAGTCAGGGAGGAAATCAAGCGTTGAAGCTTCAAATACCGCAAAAATAATTTCAATTGAGTACCAATGTGGTTTCCATCTAGTAATTACAAACTGTTAAGTAAAAAAAATATCATAAAATTTATGTACATCAGGCAGTAACGATAGTTGAAAAGCTCCACATTTAATAAATAAATAAAAAATAATTAAAACCATGACAGACGTTTGTATCCGAATGGCTAGCGTTAAGCTTCGTCAAAGATTTTTATGGAGTGGCGGGGGGGGGGGGAGCGTAGGAGCAGACAACAGGACTCGGGTAGGGTGAGAGCTACCCACCAATAAAAGTTTGTACTGTTCAGACTGACGAGGAAAACAGAATCTATTCGAAATTTTAATCAAGGCTGCGACGTCGTTTGTAATTTTAAATCGTAAATAATCTTTACAGTTCAGTGTCATAACGTTTTCGTGCTACAAGAAAAATTAAATAAATAAATCGAAAGCATTTTTTCTTGCTTAACCAAAACTAACTTTTTACGGTGCTGTTCTTATTTTAATCGAGGCTGTAAAGTCCTTTTTAACATCTGGAGCAAGCATGATATTCTTTAATTCATAAGCAGGCGTGATATCCAGGCGTGATATCCAAGAGCAGCGTGATATCCGATATCACTCCTCCTTTTGCATCTCAGTCCTAAACCATTGTTGCAATATCGTCGTGTTCTATTGTTAAAGGAGGACTGAGATCGTGAAATTGGGTGATAAGCATTATAGATACGACTTACTGTAAATGCGGTTTTAATAGCCGGGGCGTTTACTTAAAAATCAAACCATTTTGACCCAACTGCAACTAGAGACCAGCCCGCAACTGCATTACATAATTTTCGATAATTTACGCTTCATTGAATATTAAATGTATTAGCGTAATAGAACATGTGTCTGACATTAAATTGTGGTAAATATTATCACACGTGTAACCTTTAAGTGAAAATGCACTAACATTAATTACATAATTAGAGATCCGGCTTCTGCTTATCATACACGGCGATGATTGAAGTTCTCTTTCCAGCAAAACTAAAACTATTAATTTCTCCGTTTCTATTCAATATATTTCGACCAAACTTGGCCAGATAGTAGATAGCAACTTTTCCCAACTTGACACCAACTGTTATGCAATTCCGTGCAAGAGTAAACGCAGGGAGCCACACGTAAATTTGAAAACTGTTCACTTGTTGTTCTTCTTCTTCTTCTTGTGTGACACGGTTTCAAAGTAAACTACTGCGCCTAATTAAAATCTGAAACATGATCTTAGCCAGAAATTTCCCTGAGCTTCATTCACAGAGAGACCACTTTTTGGATTGGTCGATCCATTCCGGAGTTACGGGTCCCTGAACGATCATTTTAATTGTTTTACATTTTTTTAACCATTGTAATTAGGGAACAATGCCATTCAGAAAACTCCAGATCCATTCTTCGTGCACGTGTTATGTCTTTGCTAAAAAGTTGATTGTTGAAGGGCCCCTGGGAAAAAAATGAATGAAAGAATCCGTGTTTCAGCTAAACGCATTTGGATTTAAACCAAACTAAGCTACCTCGAAATTTACAGCTAGAAACGATAGAATGGCGTATTTATTTCGTAAATGCAGGCTTTCAGTGATGAGTTGAAATGTTTCAAAGTGGCCAGAAACAATGCATGCATAAACCTTTGTAGCACGACGCCATAGCCATACAAAAGGTACACGGATTACTAACAAAAACGTCAAGTGAGCCGTAAAAAAGGGGGTTATATAATTGAAGTTTCACTTTATTTGTTAAGATGTACACGGATAAAGTTTGGATGATTTTTAATTGAAATAATTAAATGTACAACTGAGAAAATTACATCTGTTTAAGTGCTGTTGTGCCTTACCAATCATATATCTAAAACGTAAAGCACAACAGCACTTAAACAGATGCAATTTTCTCAATTGTACATTTGATTATTTCAATTAAAAATCATCCAAATTTTATCCGTGTACATTTTTTTTTTTTTTATAAAATTTTGACGAGCCGAAGCAATTTATGTTGTATGGCTGAACCGGCTCAATTTTGAACATTACCAGATTTTTTTTTAGAGAGAAGAAGAAATCTGGTAAAGGGAGGTGCCAGCCCGGGGATTCGACCCGGGAAACCTCCGATCATCGTCGGGGCCGAAAGATTGTCCAGAATTAGCCAGAATACATCCCATAGCTGCTGAAGGAGCATGGTAGCCTCTCACGCTACCCTGGCCGGCAGTCCTGGCGGGGACTTTGCCAAGGTCCCCTTTCCAGGGGTTCGACCAAATCCGCAAACCTCCAGCAACCAGGCTGAGCTCTCTCACAACTCAGCCACGATGACCACGATGTAAACAAGTAAAGTGAAACTTCAATTATATAACCCCCTTTTTTACGACACACTTGACGTTTTTGTTAGTAATTCGTGTATAGGGGACACAACCCGGCCACAATTAGAAACCCGGCCACAATAGACACCCGGCTATTAATATAGAGCAAGGAAAATTGGAAAAAAGCCATCAGCGAATATCATACACTAGAATAACATAGTGCAGTAAGCCACCTTTATACATTTACGTTTCATTCAAGTGACGTGACTTGGATACGAACGGGCGAAACAGTTCAACACCAGATCACTACTATACCGTCTTAACCCATATGGCCACTTGTCCACTGGCTTTACAGTGATTTCCATCTATTTATTTAATAATGGAGCATTTACAATATTTCCGTTGCGTTTTAGATTTAAATGTCAGCATGCATGATCAGGAATTAAGCTACCGACGTACAGTTTCAAAGGTGTACAGTCTTGCGGTTCGGCCCACGTGACGTGGCCAACACGAAGTGGCCACATGCTGACTGCGGTTTCAGCTCACAGTCTGTCTGTGTATCTTGTTTTTATTAAATTCTTTTTTAATGAATGTGTAAAACTTGCAGGCATGAAAAGTAGATGTTAGTAAAAACAAAAAAGAGCCTGTACCTCTATCACGCTCGATGTTTTGCTACTTCATGAACTCTTGTTTTGCAACTTTGAAATCAAGTAACGTGTCAAACTCTCCGTGAAATGCAGTCTATGTACAGTATGTCCCAGAATTCCCGTACCAGTCAAATAAATCCTTAAGACTTGGATATGGGTTGCTGATAACGGCATACTCGTATAGGAAGTCACCTATGGCGAATCCGATGATGCCATTCAAAATGACCTTGGAGGTCGTATTCAAGGTCATCCAATTTGTGTCTCCTAACCTACGCAAGATAGGGGCATAAAATAAATTAGAAAGTTGTGGGGGATCGTGCTACTTGTACAACACATGAAGAAGAACAAAAATCGCACACAAAACAAGGAAGATATTGGTGAAAGAAGTTGGGTAGTGCAGAGAAGCCATCCATGGAGCAGCAGTAAATACAGAAATAGCTGAACCATCAACCTAAACAGTAACAAGGATAGAATTCTTGCCTGGTTTTGGTAATGAGTAAACACCAGTAGCAGATTTAAGGCAAAAGGACCGGGTGGGCAAGCCCTGGAAGGTTTTTTTTTTAATCCTTTTTTTTTCTTCATTTCCGTTTAATCACGAGTCGGCTTTTCCATGCTTGAGTATCCGTTTCCTGCATTCACCAAAAGTAAATGCACGAGTTTCCGTAAGTTTATCTATGTGCATTTACCAGAATTTAAACCATGGTTCATATTAGTTGAATTTGGGACTCGTTCTGTTGAAGTCATGGTTTTAAGTCATGGGGATGGATTATGTTTCTTACTACCCGGACCCCTCACTTACACAGACACTGTACGCCGTGTTTTCCCACGCAGAGTGTGCTAAGTTAATGTGTCTTGCATCGGCCTAATTGGGGCATCGGTCGTAGTATCTATCAGGAAAGGATTTAACGGGTACGGGGTAGGGGGGGGGGGGAGGACCGTCTTCTTAAAAGGACCTTATCAGCAAAAGAAAACCTCAAAATTGTTTAAATGATCGCTTCTGGCGCTATATCTGGGGGGCTCTGGGGTAAAAATGTTGAATATGCAGGTTAAGAGCGGGAGGTAAACAGCAAAAATAAAAGCCATTGAATTTTCGTGACAAAACGGAGCCTTGCAGGGCTTGCCCACCCGGCCTATTGGCCATAAATCCTCCTCTGGCGTTTACTTTACAGTATTACCAAAACCAGGCAAGGATTCTATCCTTGTTACTGTTTATAGGTTGATGGTTCAGCTATTTCTGTATTTACTGCTGCTCCATAGATGGCTTCTCTGCACCACCCAACTTCTTTCGCCATTTTCTTCCTTGTTTTGCATGCGATTTTTGTGCTGCTTCCTGTGTTGTACAAGTAGCACGATCCCCCACAACTTTCTAATTTACTTTATGCCCCTATCTTGCGTATGTTAAGAGATACAAATTGGATGACCTTGAATACGACCTCCAAGGTCATTTTGGGTGACATCATCGGATTCGCCATAGGTGACTTCCTATACGAGTATGTTATTATCAGCAACCCACATGCAAGTCTTAGGGATTTATTTGACTGGTACGGGACTTCTGGGACATACTGTATATAGACTGCATTCAGTAATTAACACACAATCGCAACATTTCAGCTCTGGTTTGGAAGAAGGCATTAAGGGAAAAAAACCGGAAAATTTGATTTTTCGTTGGCAATAAAATCATATAACTAGGTTTTTTTTTCAATTCGTATTTTTATTATTCGTCTCAGTGCAGTAGGAAAAGTCATTAAACAGTGGTGGCAATGCAGTGGTGGCAAAAGTCATTAAGCTACTATCAGAATAAAGTTGTTCTGTGGTTCCAGGCATTACTCCACGATTCCAATATTTTCATCGTGCCACAAAAATAATTGTTGAGCATTAATATTTTATGCATTGGTGAACAGGTTCTCACTCCTATCAAGATTTAATGCCTTTTGCCTTTTCCTGGCAGCAGAAACATAAACAAAACAAAACCTGTTACGGATATCGCATCTCAGTGCACGGCAGTGACGTCACGCCAATAGATCTCCATGCTAAAATTGTAGTCTTTATACTATAGAGCAGCGTCGTGTGACGTCATATTGGCTGGAAGAGCGATAACTGCAAGGGGCACTAGATTAAAATGGAGGGTTAAACAACGGCACTTCTAGTCAAGGCAGTGCTTTGAGAGCGGGTTTCATAGGCTTAAAATAGGCTTGTTTTCTCCAATCCCTTATGCTGCTAGGTTGTAATTGGAAAATAAAGATTTCACTTACTTAAAAATGTCAGCAACTGCCAACAAATCGACAAAATTCGTGCATTATAGGCCTAAAAAATCCACTCTTAGTAACATTATTGTTTTCAGTAAGACGCCCTTCTTTTCCCCCTCCAGTGACCCTTGCAGCTATCCCAGTTACTGGCTCCAGCATAGAGTTATATACAATAATACTACGTTATGTCACTGCTCTATACTGTTATTCTGAAAACCTACACACGTCACGGTGGGTTAATTTTGATAACGCACACTTTTTTGATAATGTAACACTTTTTACGGGGTGTACACGAACCCTGCTCCATCACACGACAGCTCCAGCACATGACATAACGATCGACTTTTCATAACTACATAACACAAGTTCAACCAGTATACACCATTGCAAAACCAGCGTAAACAGGCACATTTGCGACTGAGGACATTTTTTGTACCAACACGGAAAAAAAAACCTTGTAGCACGCTAAGCCTAACCCGGCAACCTTTTGTCCCGACGGTACAAAAACTAGGCTACTAACAATAACCTAATAACCTACGACTTAATGTGACGCTATCACCGATTGAAAAGCGAACGAAAATACCATAGCGCCATCTAGCGGCAGTGATATTGTTAACCTTTACGGCTTGCTTCCAGGTGCACGATGACGTACCACATTTTCAATCAATAATTATGGAGGTCGTGGCTTGTTTGTGTCGTTAAAAGAAATGCCGTTGTGCATTCCTTCGCTTGGCAGTACAAGTTAGCGCTATAGACGTTGCCAGATTCTGCCTACTTTCAATCGGTGATAGTGCCACTTTAAGCCCATATATACCCTAACAATATTTAAACTATTAAAATAGAACAAATACGGTCTTACTCAAACCGAAAATTCAAAAACTGGGACAGAAAAAAGGAACGTCTTTCCTTAGCTGTTACGTTCCTAGACAGGAAGTATCTAAACCGGAAGTTTCCGTTCAGAAATGTTCATCAGTCGTATGTAAAAATTCTTAAATTTATTATAATTCACAAATAAAATTTACAAATAAAAATTTTCAAAAGCTCAAATAAGTTGATATGTTAGTTTGACGTAACAAACACCTTAGCATTAAAACACATATCCGTAAGAAATAGGTGGATAACAGCTCATTTGCTCGAAACGGAGCAGTCCAATGTCTCGCTGGTAAGGGGGAAGTCCACTTGCGCTATGCGCTTGTGAAATTTTCCTAACCCCCTCGCAAACGAGCAATTATCGCCCGTTAACCGCCTATTTCTCACCGATATCTATTACTCACCTATTCAAAGCCTTCGTGGGGGCCCTGGTAATAGTGCCACTAATGCCTCTTACTAATACTTTTGTCTTCGAAGTAGGACGAAGATAAAGAATTATCAGAGGTATTAGTAGCCGCGGCTATCGCCAGAGCCTCGTTTAAAATTAAAAGAGTTAAGATGCGATATCTAGTAAACTATCTAATGTCTGCCATGGTACTTCGGCAATAGGATCGACAGACCATGTCTATTGTCTATGCTATTGGAATGGTTTATGCGTAAGGCCAAAGGCGACAAGCGATGTAGCGCGTCGAAAAAAAATGTTCTTTTGTAAATTTAATTTTTTTCACGAGTGGATCAGTAGCGGACCCCTAGCTTTAATTATGTAGGAAGAAAACAAATATTTTAAAAATAAATTAAATTCTTTCACTAAGAAAAAAAAAAGAAATACTTTCAGGACTACTGGGCAATGACATTTTTAAAAATCGTTATTGTTTGGAAGCAAATCCCAAAAGGCCCAGGGAATTTTTTTTAAATGGAGAATAGCAAAATATTTGCTTTAAACAAACATTAAGTAAAGTGTCGATATTTTCCAACTTCCAAGTTAGAACAAAATTAAACATGCCTATAGCTATCCCAAAAAAATCATTTTACAAGATAAAGCGTTTTTATTTCAAATTTATCTAGTCAAAATAATCTTAATTCAGTATTAACTTAAATAGAATTGCTAGACGATAGCCTAACTTACATAGTTATTGAGATTACAGCTTTTACCGTTGTTGCCAGTTTGCCTGCGTAAGCTACCCAAAGTCAGTAACGGTAATCTAAGCATTTTATGCTGTAAACGATTGTTTAAGGCGGAACACGATCAACAACATAAAGCCAGTAGCAGATCTAGGCTGACATGACGGGGGTTGCTGTACCATACCAGGCCAATACCATGTGGTGGTCTGATGGGGAAGGGCCTCAAGCTCCTCCACCACTTTCCAGGTTAAAATTAAAGACGGAAAGCCGAAGGCACAACAAGAATTAAATAAATACAGATACAAACCTATTTACGTTGCCTTTTGGACTTATATGTCAGACTGCCTGAGCGGGGACTCGAACCCACAACCTTTGATACCAAAGGCCGAGTTCCTACCGCTGAGCCACACTGACATGGCCTTTTTTCTTTTTTAAAGGAAACGTCCATAGGCAGCATTTAACACGTGCATATATACATATAAACAAACACTTTCCAATCGCCACTGGAGGGACGCTTATTTGCCGCGCCATCCTTCAAGTGAAACGAATGGAACACATAAACGTGAAATAAGGATTAAAGACGGAAAGCCAAAGGATAAACAAGAATTAAATAAATCCAGATGGAACCTATTTACATTGCCTTTTGGACTTATATGTTAGTACGGCTCAGTGATAGGGCCTCGGCCTTTGGTTTCAAAGGTCGTAGGTTCGATTCCCCGCTCAGGCAGTCTGACATATAAGTCCAAAAGGCAACGTGAATAGGATTGCATCTGTATTTATTTAATCCCGGTTAGTAACGTTTCATACCCCGATTCGGCGATTTAAAAAACAAACAAATGCCAAGATACTAACCACAATTACTTTAAAATGCTTTACACTGCAAGGAATGTGCGCACGCATTAAACACACCCCTCACCAAAAGTATGTTACTTTATGCTTTCTATAGAATGAATGGAGCAAAAACATTGTTCGATGATCCCCAAAACTTTATTTTTAACTGTGAATTAAAAGGATTATACTTTCAACAAAATTATTTAATAAAACAACAGAAAATCTCATATACACAACACAATAACACTTTTTGTTTAGCCTATTCAGAATTACATTACATGTAATCTTTTTATTTTATTTATTTGTTGGCCATTATTAGGACTATTTACAGTTCACAAAACGTAGACTAGAGTCAGTTTCAGATTCAGTTAATTTAGGTGTTGCCAAATAAACAAAATTTAAGGCCCGTAATATGAAACGACACTTACGTTGCAAGGACGCCTCTGGAATTGCTTCCCACAATAACTTGTTAGTAACTGTCACAGCCAGACTTCTGTGAAGTGCTGAAGACTAGAGCCGTTAGCTTGTTCTAGTTGGAGGTAATGTATAACAAATCTGCAGCGCGTGTTTCGCCCAACACGAGATGAGATTATCGTTCTCGACTCGATATTAATCATGGTGGACTCAGCTTCGCCACGTCTCGTCATCCGAGACCTAAAAATGGATTTGATCACGATTCTCGCCGAGACTGCAGCGTGTTAGGGCGCGTTTACCGCAGCAACTCGCCTTTGCATTATCGCAGCTAGAACTCAATCGCGATGGCAAAGGTGACATTGCCATGGTAACAACGCTAAATGGATTAGCTAAATCCGACATCGTTTCAGTAAATACTTGCAGTCTTATAATCCGTGCCAATAATATAAAGAATTCCTCATGACGAAACAATTTTCCCAAACGCTTCTGAATTCGCGTTATTTGCTGTTTTCGTTGCGAGGCAGCAGACATAAAACCGCCGCCATGTTGGAATTTGAGGTGATTTCTAGCTTCTAGCTGCGAGAATGCAAAAGCGAATGGTTGCATAAACGTGCCCTTACTCAGTTTGTTTTCAAGAAGGAATGGCCAAATCATTAATAATGACAAAAAGGATCAGTTAGAGTTGGTTGAAGGTGATTGATACCAATGCAGGAGCATCGTTTTCAAAAAGCAGACACTGGCATGCATTTGCTTGCTGACTGAATAAATAATGACACTAAATAAAATTGCTACACTCTGCACGAAATACATAAGTATTAGTACAGGGTGGTCCACAATAAAACTGATGACCCAACATTTTCTAAGTCCAACTGTTCTAGTTAGCACCCATCAGAACCAGGAGAGGACATAATCTTTCCGTTTCATTACATTTGATTTCTGACCTTTAGTGTATATTAAATTACATCAACAGGCAACATCGACTAACAATTTTAACATTTTTCTTTTTGGTAGGTTAATTAACATCGTCGTGGTAAGTATTATCATAAAGTATATACGTAAGTAGTTTTATACATAACATTTTTATAAACTTTAAAATTCATGTAACATTAATTCATCTCTAACAAGAATGAAAGACAGTTAAGTCTCTAATTTTCTTTTAAATACTATTAATTGTCTATTTAATTATTATATATAAATTATTAAAATTATTAATAATTAATAATAATAGCTTTAATCAAGTACAGGTACATAAATATACACACGTACTGGCACGAAGTCCATTTCTGACTTGTATGTGCAAGCTGTAAAAATGTTATGTTTGTTGTATTGTTTTTCTTATTACAAATATATTTACAGAAAACATTTCATAACTTATTTATAAAAAACACATTTTACGTACAATATTTTAACAATTTAAAATTTTCATTTATAGTTTAAGTTAATTTAATCCGTTTAATACCTTATATTTTTTCTATGCATGTATCATATGTTATGTAAATGCAGCTTATATTGATTTTATTTTACGCTGCATTTCACTGATGTTTTGTATTTGTCGCAGTTCTTGTGGAATCAAATTGAAGTATAAGGGTACCAGATATTTTATATTCCTTTTTCCATATGAATTTCTCCATATTGGTTTTTGCAGCCAGGTATTATTATTTCTCATATTTCTACTTATCTTGATTTTATGTTCATCCTTGTAATAGTTCTTTTTTATAATGTTCCATTTTAATGATGTATCAATTTTCATTATTTCAAATTTTTTTTTTATATAACTCATCAGTCTGTTGTATTTCATTGTTTCTGAAAAGTACTTTCCTTCCTCTGTTAGTTAATTTTTGTACTTGTGCCATGTTGCTTTTTGATGTGGATCCATTAACATTGAGCCCATAATCTATGTTTGCCTTTATCAAAGCATGAAAAATCATCTTCTTATTTTTTGAACTCAGTATATTCTTTAAGTTATATAATGCTGGGATCAATAATAATAATATAATGACAATAATAATAATAATAACAACAATAATAATAATTTAATAATTATAGCTTTTTATTCATGGGACGCAAAAATGGGGCGATACCAAAAGAGACATATGACCTTCAGTCTCGTTTCGTCTCGTCTGTTCTCCTACTTGTCTCGATCTCATCTCGTATTTTAACCTGCTGGTCTCGGTCTCAGCTTTATCTCGAAACGAGACGAGAAGATACCGAGACAAGTCTCGTGCGAAACACTATTTGAAGCTTACTCCAAGGCTACCTTGCACATCTAGGGGCTGTAAGACAGTTTTATCATACACATATTTTACACGTTTTATTTCATCCCATCTGACCGCATTTCCATGGTAATGCAAGAAAACTTGCAGTAAACCAGTCATCAAATCCTAGACATGTAAAAGGACAGATTTGACGTGAAGGGCGCATCAAACTTTGATAAATCACACTTCAGTAAGCAACACTACGCTTTACTGATTTAAATACTGATTTTGCAATGCAATATCAAGCAGGGCATTTTTTAAGGAATATGAATGGTGCTCCAAATAGTAAAAAACAGGCATGATTCTGCGGCCATATGGCAGAAATGGGGGGGGGGGCGGAATACATTTTTGCATTTAAGTTCTCAGAAATGTAGACATAAACTATGTTTCATTTATTTCAGGAGGATTTGATTGGACTGAGTACTACGTGGTGATGCCCATGGGAATGAAAATGAATGAACACAGACCTCCGAGAGGGCATGGACAAATTTTAATAAAAAGTTGTACCATTTTCTGACCCTTTCTTGGCCTTCCTTGCCTTCTTTTTGCCCTTTTTAAGCCTCTCTGCCCTTTCTTCTGGCTGCAGTGCCAGCATTTATTGCTGTACGTAAGCAAAATAACGCATATATTTTTTTTTTCAAAAAAGGCATTTTAATTATTTCCAAAAAGGCCAGGGGCAGCTCCCGCCTCTGTACACGCCACTGAACACGTGATTTGGACACTTGTGCCGTTTCCCGGCATCCTAATATTTTCATTTCTAATGTTTAAACTATATTGTATTGGAGACTTTCGGAATTTCGGAAAATAACCGGTGATGAACAACTTCCACCAAAGCTTACACATGTCATATTCGTTTTACAATAATTTCATTTTTTTTGTCGAAATGATTTTTTTTTGTAATTGAAAACGGGTTTGATCTTTGAGGAAAGGGGCTTCAACGGCTGGTGCTCCACTGCTCCAAGATGTTGACTGGTGCTCCAAACGTGACGGCTGGTGCTCCGCTTGGAGCACCAGTAAGTATGTTTAAAAAATGGCCTGCTATCAAGCGCCAAAACGCCTTGTTAGCAACTTTTAAGACAAGAAACATGTGGTAAGTAATGGTTTTTACACAAATTGTGCTGACAGAAATGATTAGTCTTGGGAACCATAAGTTATGCTAGTCAATAAGTTCTTTGTAGTCATCGTGGAACATTGCTGCTTCTCGTTCCTTCTTCTTTTTGACGTAAACCATAATACCGATTCCTACGATGATAGCCAACAAAAATATTCCCATTATTATACCAGCAACAGCATCTGACGACAAAACTGAATTGGATGAATCGCTACCAGTTTTTGACAGTTTCTGCGTTCCTGGAGGTGGCAACGTCACACCAACAATTACAGAATTGTTTGGATTGAAAGCACAGAAAGGTGGTGAAATAAGAGATGATGGGGTAAAGTTCTTGCGAGAAACGATGTTATTGATACAATAGTAGATGTTGCATTCGTCTGTGGTGGGAATTTTGTACGTGGCGTAACCGGTTGGGCACATTTCGGGAGAACCGCGATTCACAGCAATTCCTCCACTCGCGCCCTCCGTATCGATGTGTACTTCCACAATTCCGCTATCGAGTGATGGATTTTCTTCACTACTGCTGGCAGCTAGTGGATTACCTTGGCTACATGTGTAAAAGCCACCAAACACAACGCTGTCAGCGCTGTCCTTGGTTGGGTCATTTTCTGCCACACAGACGGTAACATTACCGAACAGTTCCACTGGTTGGAAGTTGGTCGGGCAAGTTTTTCCGTTCGTGATAGGATTCGGCCGGATGTCGTTGAAGACACCTCCAAACTGGAGCCCTGGTGATGGTTCACTGGTATCATTGGCTTGGGCAACACACCAGTATACTTTGTAAGTAGCTCGACTGTAAGATGATTTAGTGGTGCAGACGTTCGCGCACGTTCTGAAGACCAACAGGCCAGTACATTGTTCTTCACAGACTTCTCCATCTTTTGTGGTGGTTTTATTACTGGCATATAATGGAACTGTTTGAAAGCCTGGTTCACATTTGAGTTGGCCATTAATCACGTTTTTTACTGACGTATTCACACACAGGTCACCGGCATCACTTCTTACCATTTCACATGTTTGGTAAACTCCACCAAACACAAATGGCTTGCGAAGTAGTTTGCACGAGCCGTCGTCTTTAAGGGCTTGGTAAGAGAAATTTGGAGAATCCACGTGGGTGCATCCTTTGTGGTAGTTGAGTTCGTAGTATTCTTTGATTGCATCCTGTATCTTTCGTCGTACGGCGTCTCTGATTGACGGTTCAAGGTCGGGAAAGCTTTCGGCAGTCATCAGTTCATAAAGGGGCTTTCCCTCTTGTTGAATTATGGCAAGGTTACTGCTGATACTTTTGAGCCACCCTCTGAACGACGTTTCGTCAACTGGAAAAATTCCACCAATGGATAAATTCAATTTTGTCAAGCGGGCTTTGAGGTATTGATCAGATTGAGTTGAATTTAGAATTAAAGTAGTTGGCTTGTATAAACTCATTCCCACTCCCTTCATGAAAAAGGCAATTGCTGTTGCTTCGATATCAGTCTGCAGTTCCAACGATGACTCGTCTATAACACTTCGTAACAAACTGTCCTCTTCGCTGATAGACGCGCCAAGATCCACACGGTCGACGTAGTGCGTACCGTACTTGGTTATCAGCAATTCGGAAAAATAACAAGCCCCGTGAAACTCCTTGCTCTCTATCATATCGGCTACGTTTTGAACATCCCGTTTGAATTCGTCGCCGATCTTCGACCTGAGAGAAAGCCCAACTGTGAAGAAAGGGTACCTTAGTTCTACTCTGCTTGTGATGGCTTTATCCTTCACCAAACTTTCTTTGACCCGTTGGTAGGAAGGTGTGAAAGACCCACTAAGTCCGGGAGTGCTGAAGAGGTTATCCCCTTCTTTGTTGAGGTTATCTGCTGTCAAACTAACGAATGTGTTCCAGTGCTGGAAAAGCACTGCTCTGAGTTCTTCGCGAACGGGACTAAGTGGACTTACGGACATATTATCGGGAATGAGATATCGTCCATCTTCGGGACTTTGACAGAGAGAGTAGTTGACGTTGAAAATTTGTTCCATCTCCTTGTTTCTTAAGTTATCCCACCCGTACCCAGGTATTAAAAGAACGGTAAGGTTACCTGGGCAGTAGCTGGCGTCTCCAATGATAGGTGGCGGGAGTGCTGTTGTTGTTGCTGCTGAAGTGACATTCTGCGTTGTTGTTTCATTATTTGTATGGTTCCTGTCATTCATTGAAAAGTCACCAGTTGAGTTAGCAGAGGACACATTGGAGTCATTAGCTGCGGCTAAGGCACGACGACTGCAACTGCAAACCACCAGCACCACGCCAACGACTGTAATCCATCCCTGAACTGCCATCGATCTGGAAGTTTGTCAAACAATTATGTCAGTTTCACTTCCTTCTAATTTGGTCCTTTTCACTAGAATAAATATTTAAACTTTTGTACACGTCTACGGCTTTCAAAGTTTATGTCTCGGCTACCTCATTTCAACATATGAAGTGAAACGCGAAAGCACCACGCATTTCAGGTGCGTTGGAATAATTATGGCCAGATGCCACATGTGCTGGGTGGGCGTCATTTGGAGAAAGCGTTCGGCCAAAACATGCGCGTCTGTTTGACCTTCCACCAAGAAGAACGACTATGGTAACATTTAATTGTTAGCGGGCAGACCTAAATACACTAGTAATGTAGAGCAAGACGAAATATGAAATACAGGCATACGTACTGTATATCTGACCATAAGTACAAAAAAGGGGAAAAATACGTCTTTGAGTACATACGTATTCAAATGCTCCAGACTACAAGACGGTTTGCCTTCTGATGCTTACAGCATTTTTACGTGATTTACCAAAGCACAGGTTCTGCCAGGGGTACATGCTTTTTTTAAACATTTTTTCACGTTCGTACTTTTGATTTTTTTCCCACATTTTTCGCATACCTACATTTCTTTTTTTTGCGTCACTATTTCTTCCATTTTCGGTTATGATATATCACACTACTGTTTCACAATTCAATAGAAAATTTTCTCTACTATTACTGCAATTCTTTGTAATTCTATATAATTTCACTGTTTTATTTCCCCCACTGTTTCAGGATGCCTTTATAATTTCTTTTAACAGACATGCTCGCTCATGTATTTATTATTGATAACGTGTTTAAGACAAGATTAAAGAAAAAAATGTTAAAATCAGATCTGTCTCAAGCTTCGCGAATTCATAACAAAATTTTAGCCGCATGTCTCAACAAGTATTTTTTTTAGCGCTTTAGGGAATAAACGACATTTGGTGTTCTGTACTCTGTTTTTTTTTCTCGAGTTTGTGCGTTTTGCCTTTTTTTCACACCATTTTTGACATTTTATCACATTTTCACATGTTTTTTTTCCATTACCAAATTTTCACATTTTATTACATCGGCGGCATCCCCCCGCAAAGTTTTCTTTCTCCCCCCCCCCCCCCCCACCTTCATTCTCAGCCACGTAAGCACGTAACCTTTCTAACTACGAGACGTGGTGGCTGGAAAGTTACAGAAGTCAGTACAGTTGCCTCAAGAAATTGAACTTGTCAGTAAAATCAAGTACACGGATATGTGCACTAGTATAAAAAGTGAAATCGGACCCAGAGCTCAAGCGGCTACAGTAAAAACTAATATTTCGGTATGTAAATTTTAAAGGACGATACCATCTTCAGAGCATAAAACAATAAAAAAATATAAAAATCTGAAGTAAGTAACGACACCAGCATGGTGGAATCCGACTGCACCGTAATGTAAGGTGTCATTTTTATATTTTTTATTGCTTTTTACTCTGAAGATGGCATCGCCCTTTAAAATTTATCTACCGAAATATTAGTTTTTACTGTTGCGGCTTGTGCTACTGGCTCCGATTTCACATTTTGTCAATAAAACTAGAAAGAGGATCCTGAGAAACTCCCTGTCAGTTATTGCCGGCCAGGATAACGTGAAAGACGACCAAGCTCTTTCAGCAGGTGCGGTACCTGTTCTGACATATTCTGGACATTCATCCTGGGCCAGTATGATGATCAGAAGTTTCCAGGTTTAAATCCACGGGTTTGCCTTTCCAAACTAAATTAGATTTGGGCGATGTTGAATGATCTGTTTAAGTGCCGAAAATTTGTTGAGTGGGCCAAACAAAGCCTGCTATTGAGTATGGGACAGTGTTGTGAACTATCCCAGTGGGGTTCGGGTTGAGCCCCGGAAGCCGAAGTATTTTACGTTACAGGACTGCCATATCCGGTTCTGGAGTGCACTTTTTTCATCTTTCTCGAGAAATTTTTATTTAAAATTATGACACGTTTGCAAAAATGCAAGGTCACATTCCTTGGAGGAGGTGGAGGAGGGGAGGGGGTGGCTCTCATGCAACCGCCTCGTCCCTCTCACTTTCCTTGCACCAGAACGGTCCGGAACGCGTTCCCCATTCCTTTTTTAATGCCGAATCGGTGTTTTGGTTATTTTAGGACCAGTAGGCATTACCGAAAATTTGAATTTGAAGCAATGTGAGCAGTTTTAAACTAAACGGACTGTGTCAGTATGGCTAAACGGTAGGACTTGCGCATTTGATTTCAAAGGTCGTCGGTTCAATTCCCCGCTCAGGCACTCTTACATTTAGGCCAAAAGGCAACGTAAATAGGTTTGCGTCCGTATTTATTCAGTTTGAAACCAGCATTACGCTGCTTTCTGCCAGGTTAATAATAGCCATGTCCATGGTAAATTGAGTTTAACCCAGCTACAAATACCATATATTCGCAAAGCAGACAAACAATGTCAACTTTTATTTAAATCAACAATTTATCAACAAAAAAATTCGTATTAAAATGAAAATACAGTTAAATAAAGGTTTGCCTCCATGTTAGCTTTCTTGTATAACTTAGTTTTGCTACATTCACTCAAACATATGTAAATGTTACAAAATCTGTTTCCGCGCGTGCAAGATGCATGCAGGATGCATGAAAACAGAAATGAAATGAAAAGAGCTTTTATTTATTTTCAGCTTCTAAATGGAGAATGTACACAAAAAAAAACAAGAAATGACGTCTGTGAGCCCGAGAGGAAAAATAAAAACGATAAACGATAAAAACGATAAAAATTAAAAAAGCACACAAATGTAAAATAAGAAGATTAAACCAGTAATACACTATACAAAAAAAAAAAGAAAAAAAAAAGAAAAATTTAAAAAATCTCTATAACTAAGATCGTAGTTTTTATTTGTTTGCTCGTTTGTTTGTGTGTGTGTCCGCACTCGGCTGGGAATCTCGATAATCTTAATTATTTTTAGTCTGTTTGTTTGTGTGCCCAGTGGGAATCTCGATGATCTTAATTCTAATTAGGATAGGGCCCCCCCCCCCCCGTACATGGCCGGTTTTTTATAGCATTGTTGTGATTTTCCGTTTGCATGAAAATACTGTGATGTAACAGTCTCCCACGATTTCATTAGATTTAGTTGGATCCAGGGTTAAGAAACATTGAGGTCTAGCTCCCGTTTGCATGAAAATTTTGTGACTGGAAAACCATGACGTCATCATTACTTCGAATCATTACTTATACAGCCAATTCTAATGAAAAACACACAAACAAACAAAAGAATTCCCACTACGGATTCCCACTATCACGATTCCCACTACGGATGTCAATAGAATACGGATAATCGTGATACCTACTGCTGACACTCGCACACCCACATACATGTGGTTTCCCAAACTTTCATTAGATTTAGTTAGGTCACGGGTTTAAGAGACATAAAGGCCTAGATCCCGTTTGCATGAAAATATTGTGACTGGAATAAAACAATGACATCATCAGTACTGTGCCTCTTTTTTGAAACGACAGTTCTAATCATTACTTATACAGACAATTCCGTTTGGCAGACACACAGACAAACGACAGAATTAAGCTTATCGAGAATTCCACTGCGGCTTCAGTACAATTAGGAGAGGGAATCTCGGTAATCTGGCGATACACAAACAAACAAACAAACAATTCTTACGATCTTAGTTATATAATAAATAATAAACGTGACGTTAAATGTTAAGCGTAAGGATCTAAAAGTCAAAACCTTGAAGGAACACGGACAAGCTTTGACAGTCAGGGTCTAGGTGTCAAATTTTGTCAGTAAGAGGCTGGTAAGCATTAGACCCTTACTACCCGGTGGTTAGCTTAGTTCTAGTCTATTCGGACAGAACGTGTGTATTAACGGTTGTAGCAGGTTTTCTTTGTTCTTAGAATATCGTTAAGGAACTTTAAGAACATAATTTTCTTGTGAGGTTTCGCAGTTTGTCTTTTGGTGCTTTAGAATTTTTGATTATCTTTCGTACGTTATGGTAGAGGATAACCAATAATGCTCGATGCTGCGAATATACCGTCATGTTACTAAATCGAAAAAAAATTTCAACCTAAAGCAAAGCAGGAAACGCATACTCCACTAACACTGGACTTGCTTAATGACTTATCAAGCCAATTTTGTAAATCCAACTTTGTAAATTTAATTCTAGCCTATTCGGACGGCAAGTGTGTATGTACGGATTTAGCATGTTTTTGTGCTTGAAATATCGTTAAAGAACTTTCTTTAAAGCTACCTGTATACTAATTTCACAGATTTTAAGGTAATTGTTGACAACCAGTAATCCTCTCTACTGTGTTTGTTCTGTCATGTCACCAAACCGAAAAATCAACTTTTCAACATAACGCAAACCAGGAAACGTACACCATACTAACACTGGATCATAACATAATAGGAGGATTTACAGTTTTTCGTCAAAATGTATTTACTGCTTTCCTATTCTTAAGGACGAAAGCTAACCACTGGGTAGTAAGGGTCTAATGCTTACCAGCCTCTTACTGACAAAATTTTACACCTAGACCCTCACTGCAAAAGCTTGTCCGTGTTCCTTCAAGGTTTTGACTTTTAGATCCTTACTCTTAACATTTAACGTTCCGTTTTTTGTTTATTAATACCTGTTTCTTTCAGAATTGTATGTAAACTATAAAGCAGTGCAGTTGACAGTAGGCTACTGCCTGCACCGAGAACAATGCACTATACACTCAATTTAGAGATTGAGTACAACTTCCTTTTTAATTTTGCTTTCACGTTTTTAATTTGTTTGTTTGAAGGAAATCAGGCAATAATAAGCCTGATTTCAAAATGGCTGACTCATTACAAGATGGCGTGGATTACAGATTAATAATGACGATGGCACATTCATTTTTTTTTCAACTGTTAACAGCTATATCGTCTTCAAATTTTAAAGATGGTGGCCATTAGAGATTACTAGTAACGATGGCACATTCACTGTTTCACGTGGTATCTACTGTATCGTCTCCATCCTAAATTTTAGGGAAATGGGACGAAAATACGCATAATTTCAAAATGGACCCCAATTTCAAGACGGTGGCCATTAGATATTATTAGTGACGATGGCATATTCACTGTTTCACTTGGTATGAACAATTTCGTCTCTATTCTAAATTTGAAGGAATTCGAACGATAATAAGCATAATTCAAAATGGCCCTATTTTCAAGATGGCGGCCATTACAGTTTAACTGCGACTACGGTGCATTCATTGTTTCATTTGATATCAACTAATAGCTGCTTCGTCTTATGAAAAATCTAAAAGAAATCGGAATTTCCCAGTGGCAGTAAATTCATCTGGAGATAGTCGGATTCCTTCTACACTTACACTCCATCTACATTCCATCTACACTCCCATCTACATCTACAGTGTGGTAATTATTCACGCTACGGTGTAGGGTCCGAATCTGCACTGAATGTGAGGAGTCTTTCCTGCTCGGAACAATTATTATGAAAAAAAAAATAGTAGCGGAATAACCCTACCCCATCCCCCCCTAAAAAAACTATTTTGTTATCTATTTCCTTATTTGCAAAAAAAAATATAGGAGCGGTGTATAATTCCCTTCCTTCCTCCTATCTCCTCCCTCCCCCCCCCCTAAAAAATATCCGGTTTTGTAATGTATTTCCGTATTTGGAAATAAAAATTTGGGGTAGAGTAATTCCTTTCCCACACCCCCCCCCAAAAAAAAAAGAAAAAAGAAAAAAAACTACTTTGTCATCTGTTTCCGTATTTGGGGGGAAAAAAACAGGAAGGAGCAATTCCCTCTCCCCCAACCCCCACCATAAAAAAAAAGAACATTTTGCCGGCCCCCAGCCAGGCCGGCTAAAAATGGTTTCTTTTCTGCCTAAACATACTTAACCTGATAATTTTAGCATTACATTGTCCTCAATTAATGTCTCGCTGGAGGTTTTTAAGTTGCTTGTAGACGCCTGCTTGCATTACCCTCTGCGCGTGCGCAGGCCTCCCTATATAAAAGAGAGCGTGGTCGGTCTCGGCATTTATTTTCCTCTCAATCTGTCAGGCGGTGACTCGAGAGGGGAGGCAGGGCGGGCTTAGGTTAAGTATGTTTAGGCAAAAAAGAAACCATTTTTTGCCGGCCTGGCTGGGGGCCGGCAAAATGTTCTTTCTTTGTTTGCCAAACATATTAACCTCATAATTTCAGCATTATCAGCAGACCTCGTCAAGAAGTGGTGGCGGGCACCGATCTGACGGGGCGCCCTGGGTGCAAGCAGGCTTCCCCCAAAAATTTTTTATAAAAAATTCGCACTTTATTCGGAACAGAGTGATGGAACAGGAAGTTGGATCTCTTTCGTTGAGTTTGGTGGTCCTGTAAAGGATCGTTGATTTTGAGGGTTCTTGCTTCCATCTATGGATGGATTGCTTCCATCTGGGATGGCTTGTTTCTGCTTCGTTCTGAGTGCTTAAGGGGGCCTGACCAAAGATCTGGCTGCGACGATTGGTACCAGCCAGTGTAGTCCCTTTCCTTCTCATAACATATTCCTGAGGTAGTGGGAGGTGGATGTCGTTGAGTGATGATGCTAGGATGCGGCTTGTAGAATTTTTTCTAATGGAATGGCGTTGTGGAGTGTCCATGTTGTGGAAAACGCTCTGACCTCGTGTGCTGATGCTTCTCCCCTACTCAGGTTGGCTTTGTCGTACGGAATGTCAATGGTTTCTGAGTCTTTGCTCGTAATCCTGCTCTTGGGTGAGGGGTTACCGAAGAGAAGTTTGGACCTGAGATGCAGTATACTGGGTCTGCTGATAGGGTTTGGACTTCGGAACAGCGGGCGCTTGTTCAAGTGTAACGTGGGAGACAGTTTTCCTGGTAAGGAAGTGAAGGGAGTTGTCTTGCATAAGTTCGAAGGGCTTTCATTAGGGATGTAGGGCGATTGACAAGTCCCAGTCTGTAACAAGTCTTCTCACTGTTGGGCGGTAATTTTCGGAGGAGCGGAGAAAAGCAGAAATTCGGTAATCATCGAGAAGGTTGGTCTTGTTTGTTATCTTGAATACCGAGTTTAGGGCTGAGCAGTAGACAAAGATTGTTGGGTTTTAAGTTTGTCGATGTTGAAAATGTCAGTGAAGAATTTTAAAACTTCGGGTAGAGAGGGATTGATTGGATTGATTTTCCTTGTGAAACACCAGTGAAAACATTTGGACCAGTGGCTGTCAGACATTCTGTTTGTTAGTTCACTGGTGGCTCTTGAAGCGATTCGGGTGGCATTATCTTGATGAATTCCAGCCTTCTTCAGGAGTTTGATGCTAGTAGCCACGCGTGAAGGTTTAGACTGGGAAGGTTTGGTTGAAGTTTCGAGCCCTTTGTTGAGACAGAAGATCTGGAAGAAGAGGGAGGGTTCTTGGAGTGTCAACTAGGAGGGATAGTAGGTATGGGAACCATGGTGTCGACGGCCAAGGGGCAGCTATTAGAAGGAAGAGGCTTTGGCTTTCTTTGGCTTTTCGAAGTGTTGTGGATTTGGGTTAGGCACGGTCGAGACGAGCTGTCAGAGGAGAAACTACGTTCGTCTTGAGGCTTTGCTGTAAACGTGGGTTTTTAGCCACGAGTGAGACAAGTATTGACGTTGAAAGTGACAGTTGTTGATTTTCACTCGAGACGTGGGGCCACGATCGAGACGAGAATCAGTGTGGACTTCACAGTCGTTTGGGTTTTCATTCGTGGTGGGTTGATCACGGTCGAGGCGATCGGCCAGAAATGAAGACGTTGTCTGTCTTGAGAACTTCACTCAATTCGTGGGTTGAAGACACGAATGAGGCGAGCGTTGGTGTAGACAGCCATGGTCGTCCTGATCTTCACCCGAGAAGTGAGGTCAGCCATAGACGAGATTCTGTAGGAGGAGAGAGAGTGTCATCCGTTTGACTCTTCACTTGAAAAAATGCGGTTTAGCCAGGATTGAGACAAGCACCGGTGTGGTTGCTACAGATGTTATGATTTCCGCACGAGACGTGGGGTAAGCATCGTACGAGACAAGGTGCAAGAGGTGAAGACGTTGTCCGACTTATTGACTCTTCATTTTAAGGCGTGGAATTTTTTTTTTTTAAACCACGGATGAGTCGAGAATTAGAGTGGACGGCAACTGTTGTCTAGATTTTACTCGAGACGTGAGGTCAGTCATGGTCGAGAAAAGCACCAAGAGGTGCAAACGGCTTTGTCTCGGTTCTTCACTCAAAACGTGGGT